>JAVCKT010003120.1:0-19500 GCA_032273925.1 Rhynchotus rufescens | reverse complement strand
CCCCCCCCCCCCCCCCCCCCCCCCCCCCCGGAACCAGCAGTTTCTTTGAGATACAGAGGTGCGTCGCTGTGTCTCCAAGTCTCGGTGCTGATGTTATTTGTGAGCGTGTACTGCTGCATGGTTTGGGAGCCATTTTATTTTTTAAATTAAAAAATGGCTGGTGCATAAAAAGCAGGGCCTTCTGCCTGCAAAAAGGAATGCAAAGGTTGCCCACCTGCATCCCTGACGGAATCAAATCTTAACATTTACCTTACTCTGTTTCATAGATGCCTAGGAAGAAGACAGGACCCCAGTGGCATATCTAGACTGTCTTCCTTGACTGAAAGCATGATCAGCATTCCCGCTGATTTCAGTAACCATCCTGAATACGGATCCTGACGCAGTCTACTTTGAAGGCAAGGATGGAATCTTTTTTGGAGATTACGTGATTTTATTCAGAGTCAGGACACCACCACCTGCAAGGAGATAGCCAGCGTCAGGAAGTGCGGTGGCACAAGCACAAGTTTTAATAGGCTTCATTTTCATTTTTAATATGTAGATGAAATGTGTTTAGTGATGTGATTACAGGGAGACCGCAAGGAGAATTTTTATTGTTAATTACCGTGATACCAGTAGACATAAACGCTGAGGGGGAAAAGCTTCAGTTAGCTAGCTGCCCTCCTTAGCACTAAAAATTCAGCCCTTGACATTAACCCCTGGCCTCCTACTAACCCCACAATCAAAATCTTGTGCCGGTTGTACAGAATGAAACAGAGTATAGGAGCCAGCACCTCTGCCAGTGGAAATGAGTGCTAAGGAGCCAGGCTTACCCAAGCCAATCGAGGAGGGTTTTGCATGTTCTTTTTTTCCAGAAATTGTTGCAGAGATGCTGGGTTTAAGTAGATGGAAAGCCAGGCCGGAGTTCAGCCTGGAGTTTGTAGTGCTGCGGAGTGGAAGAAGCGAGCGGGCGCCAGGCAGCGTGAGCATATCTGCGAGGTGAGCTAGTTGGTTCCGCAAGGGACGGGGACGGTCCGGCAGCAAGCCCGGCTGCAGGGCGGCCCCGGCAGCGGCGAACGAGCGGGAGTGTGCGGGGAGCGGGAGTCGCGTGCGGGGAACGGGAGTCGCGTGCGGGGAACGGGAGTCGCACACAGCGCGGGCATCGAGAGGGCCGGCAGCACCCTGCTGCTGGGCATCACAAAATGCAGCTTGGCATTTAAACGTCATCATTGCTTTTACATGCTCTTTAATAGAGTATGTAAATACCTTGGTATGAGCAGTGTAGATATCTTTTTTTTTTTTTTTTTTCCTGCAACCTTTTGCAAAGTGTTTCTGTGGCACAGGAGGGCATAGAGATTGAATGCCTTAAGTTATGTAGATGAAAGGCACAACAGAAGGTTTTTAAAGCTGAGACTCTTATTGCTAGAGCTTGTTTTTGTTTTGTTTTATTTTGTTTTGTAAAATTACCAGACCAAAGCTTAAGAAAAGTTAATTAGGTCACTCGGGATCGTTGAATTGTTTTTGTACATCCCGTTGTGCTTGTACGTGCTGTGTGTAATAGAGGACTCCCTTGGAAGGCATATGCAATGCCTGGATGCAAATCACATACAAATTCCTGAAATGAAAGCCCTGCTTTTTTATACATTTTTAAAATTCTTTTTTGAAAATGGGACATCCATCTGAGGGATTTCCAACACTACACCACAGCTAGCATATCTAAGTGATAGAATTTGTGTCTGCAGTTTGTACCTATAAATGGCATCAAATATGCATGAGTCTGTTGTTAATTGAGGGCAGGGAATAGGGCCTGCAGATGCTTTCAGAGTAGCACGTGGCAGAAAGAAGTCCTTGCCCACAAAAGTTTCTGGTTAAAAAGGATACTTGTAGGTATTTCATAGAAGAATGAGAAACAGCTTTAGCAAACCAGGTGTCTTCAGCTGAGCACATATGTGTCTGGCGCTTGAATTAATTCTTTTATGGTTTTCTTAGTGCTGTACTTCTAAACAAACATTATAAGAGCACAAGGTGCTGTGCTGGGGGTGACTGTGAGCAACACTCTAACTGTGATGACCAGGTAATGATGTGCGAAGATGATCGGGAAGAGCAGAAGCCTCTAATGTGTTCTGAGGATAAGGTTTGCTTAAGGGAAAACACCACCCTGAGATTTGCTTAGGGAAATCATTTTAAATCAGGAAAATAAAACAACCTTGAAAAAAGCATCTGGATATCTGACAGTTATTTAGAGTTCATAATATACTGTGTTACTGTATGTTGTTCACTCCGGATCTAAAATTAGGTGATTATGTAAGGAGACTACAGCGTACATCTGAATAGCTACTGTATTGGGTTAATGATGTCACTCATCTTTATTGAGTCTTTAGCTATTCTATGGCTTAGTCAGGGGCAGTGTGAATTCAGTAGTCATGAAATCATAGCCAAGTTAAACTTTAGTGAAGTAAACAAAAACAGAGCTTTTCCAAGGGAAAGCAGAGCAGCTCCAACCAGAGCCCTCCCATCCTGACTATGCCCAGGTGCCAATGGTTACTCTGTGTGGTATTTCAGAAAGCAATGCTTCTACTTTTCACACGGGAATGATGCAATGAATCTCTCAGTTTGTGATTGCTTGCAGAGATCAGATTAGCTATTGGTACTTGCATTTTCTGTGTTGATTATGAAAGTGATTACATTTGCATTGCAGTCCTATAGTCAAGGTAATTTATGAACTCCTCTGTACTGTATACACTGTTGCTATCTATAAATATATGGCAAAGGTAAAATGAGAATTAAAGCTTATCCACACATAATAAGTCTCATCTTTCACACGGAATGTGATCCAATTCCAAACAATAAGACCCAATAAATTTTTCAGGAAAATGTTTTAGCTTTCAGTTGTTCCACACAGGGATCTTCTGCACGGGTAGCAGTGGTATACATACCACCATACATTTCATATCTTATCAATTCTTTTTGGATGACTCTCAATTTTATATCAGAAAGAGGTAAATTTGAAGGGCCTGACTGTAGAGACAATAAGATTGGCTTTGAGGTCTTGATCTGCAACATCTCTGTTTAGATGAGTGTAAGAACAGGGCAACTACTTTAATCTGAACTGTCCATATGGGCTTGCTTGTCCAATTCCCTGGAGTAGCAGAATCATCATCTTTGCTAGACAAAGCCTCAAAAACAAAGAAACTTGGAGTAAAATGAAAGTAAAGCCTTTTCTTTTTTTTCTCTCAGAAGGTGCCCAGGTCTGCAGCAATGTGCAAAACTTTACAATAAACTAGAAGAAATTGTTGAATTTGAACTCAGAAAGGAGCCACAGGGCTCCATGGAGGGAGCAGCGCGTCGCTGCTCACCCCATGCACAGGGGCAACCCTGGCAGGGCCCATGCAGCAGGGCGCTGCTCACAGGGCTCTCCCACCTCTGCTCTTCCAGAGCAAAAAGCAAAGGCTGTGTTTGGACACTTGCTCTTTTCTGAGACATTTCCTCACCTCTTTGAAGTAGCAGTCCCCATGTATTTCCTGCCAGGAGACCCCTAGGCCTCTCTTCACTCAACTCTTTTTCCTCCGGAAGGCTGTTTGTTTCAGGCAAGTTTGCCTGGTACTGCACTGTGCCCATTTGTTTGCAATGAATGAGAAGCATTTTTCATTTTCTCTGAATTATTGTTGCCAGATATTCTGTGTACACATGTTACAGGACATCTTGCAGAGGGAGCTGGCAGATCTGCAAAGCTGATGCGCATGAATTCAGCAACTGCAGTGGGCTCCCCTCAGCCAGAACCCTGCTGAGGCCAGGAAACACATATTTATTGCTCTCTGTAAGATTTTCTTTAGTGCAATTGAGATACTGATACTGTACTCTAGTCTCTACCCTGACTATGCCAGAGGCTTTTCTGCTTTCTCCTTGCATTCGCCTTTGTCTCCTTTACTGGGCCATCTGCTGCAATACTTAGCAGCAAAGAGGCTAGAGAGAGAGTTGAGTTTTGGGGAGACCTAAATTACACACTTCCTTATAACCTCTTACAAAGTGCCCTGGGAATGAGATGAAAACTCTGGGATTTAATACAGTATTCTCACTCCATTTTCAAATTATGTTGCTCCACTTAAACTGACCACGTATAAATTATTATCTGCTATGATCTTCAGCAGGGCTTTTCCGCAATGGTTTGCTATCTATCCAATCCATTGTTTCTGCTTTCACCCAAATGATGTGAATATGCATGTCCTGTTTAATGTCTGATTAGTGTGTTGACAGGACTTGTCAGGATGGAAACAACTTACTTGCAGAACAGTACTGGACATAAGAAATACATTTTTTATTAACGCAAGTCATTCCTTTTTTTTTTTTTTTTTTTCTTAGAACATTTCCTCAGAAAAAGGAAGTTTTGTGATCTCTACAAGGCCAGACTTCACTTGTAGGAAGATGCAGGTGGTTTTGCATGCCACTAATTTGTAACATTAATTTGGGGGAACAGGGCTGTGGTCTGAAGTGTCCATGCAGTAAAGTTGAGGGTGGTCTGTCTGGACTGCAAGGGGGACTGTGCGTACAGGGAAAAGGAAGTGACAGGAGGGAATAGCTGAGGTTTCTAAAACTTGATGGGATATTTCATTTCTGTAACATCAGAGCCTTTTGTTTCAGTTTTGTCGTTTAGACTGACATGCTCCATGAAATCCACAGGGAGAGGTGAGACAAAATTCCCTTTATCAGTTGCCATAGAAAATGTTGGCTGAATGGATGAGTTCTCACTAAAGGTTTCTGTTTTGCTAAGCCATCATTCTCTAGTGGAAAAATGAGCCACTGCATTTCAAAAAGTGTTGTCAAAACAGTGAGTCCTTTCTATTCTTTTAAAAATATTTGTATGTGGAAACCTATAAAAGTCCCAGAAGTAGATTACATGCCTGGCTCCTGTTGCTAAACGCTTGTCTGTGTGAGTCTCTCTAGGTCTAAATGAGGCCAGTAACTACTGAAGTCATATCTCTTCCCTCCCTTATCCTTGTACTACTTGTTGGATGAGGCTCAGAGGACCATGTAGGTGCAGACAGTCCTAGGGTATCTGCATGTTTAAATCCAGACTTACAGTGTCATGCTGCTAGTAGCTTCTGCTAGGCTCCTGTGAAAAGGTGATTTCTGTCAAATGTGAAGGCAAGGAAATGTGTACATTTTTTCCATGTTTTGGCTGTGTTGCCCATACTTGCGGTGTCCCTGCTTGAGGAAGGAGGGCAGGAGCAGGTGGACCAGCTGGTGCCTGGTCTTCCCATGGTGAGGAACGTGCCAGCCATGTGCTGTGCTGCCTCCGTATCCCTGCTACCTAGTGGAGCCGGAAAGGGCTTTTCCTTGGAGCCTCCCAAGGCAAGGCAAAATCAGCACGTACGGTGACTTTTGCTGCTGCTTACAGCCCTTGGATGAGGCTGGATGTAGAGATCAACACATCAGCTGGGCCGTTTCTAGCGCGTGAGAAATTACTGAGCCAGAGCACTAAAAAGTGAAAAAGAGGCTCTGTTTTAAAAATATACTATTTCTTTGGGGGAAAAGCAGTCATAAATGTCATCAACAGCCTAGAGGAAAAAAAAAAAGGCAATAGCAGCAAATGATGAGTGGGACCAGGGGGATGTGTGTTACAGAAAGCAGGTCTCTCTCTCATAAGGAACAACGTCTGACAGTTTGAGAAGAGCTGACAATAAAACACATGATTAAATGAGCGCCAGAGAGCAGACTCGGCCATAAAACTATACATTTAGTGGCTGTCCTAGCTAAGCCATAGCAGTATTTATTGAGTTATAACACTGGAAGAGATGAATAAACATGACTGAGCCCATGTGGACTCAGAGGGATTACCCTTGTTTTTAAGAGAGGCTTTACCATATTTGCTCAAAAATGCTTCACGTGGAGTAATTTTAAATTAAACTTTTGAGTCTATAGTTAGACAGTGTCAAAGAAGATAGAGGGGATTGATGATTGATCATGAGTTGGGTAAATTTAACCAATATACTTAACTTTCTAATGAACTTTTGTGCTTTAACTGCACTAGCATCACTGTGGCCCCTGATTCTGGGTACATCTTATGTTTTATCTTTCAAAGGATAAAAAAGGACATTGGAACAATTTGAGGCTGTAATTTCCCCCAGAAAAAAAAAAAAAAATCAGCAGTGTTATGTAAGGAAAATCTATGAGGTTTTTTGTACATAAAAAAATATAGCCAATATCACATCTACTCCAAAAGAAAAGGCCACGATGTAAGGGATCAGCTGGGATAAAAACCATCTCCCCAGAGAGCTAGTTGGAGTGATATCATAGTGCAGAGATGCTTCATTCATTCACACTTGCACATAATATACAGATTCATAGCGAGATATATAAATCAAAGTATGCTTCTGAGACTGACTTGCATTGGTGTATAATGATTACGTATTACTGGCACTAAGAAATCAGCCTAAGGTATTTTAAAGTCCTTTTTAATAGATTTATGAAATACATTACACGTTTTCTGGAGTAATTTTTAACTGTCCAGTCCAGTCCCAGACCAGCTTTCTTATGTGTAGTTGAGATATCCTTCCTGGAAAGAAATTTGCAGTTGCAAATCTGAGCTCTTACGAACAGCAGAAAACAATTGTTGTGCAGTATTATCTAGCCCTTCCACACATCTGCTCCTTGCGCCATTTTTGATACCTCTCAATGGCATCTAAGCCATGGGGGAGCCTTCACAGAACTTTCTCCTTTGGGCACATTTTTGCTTTTACCCACTAATTCCCTGGCCTGAGATAGGATGAGGCCTATCATCCTTTTTGATCCAGTGCGGCCCCTAGGGTCACTCCCTCAAGACAAATCCCTTTAATTAACCTGTGTGAGCAATGAGGCACAAGATCTTTCCTGAAGTCAATTGACTTCCTCAAACCTGGGGACCTGATTACTTCAGATATTGAAAACTGAAGGACATGAGTGTCCTTACTTCCACTGCACATGAGCCCTGGGGCTATGCCATTCTGGCACTACAGCTGCTGCTCAAAGTCATGTAACCACAATTATTCTACATCAGGAAGACCAGATCTTGTTTCGCTTGCCTGAGGCCATCCCGTGTAGAGCAACACAATTTGTGTCCGTCAGGTACAGACCTGATACTTGGCATGAAAGTTTGTTGTTAAATGAAGGGGGTTCCCAAAGTTGCAATGAGCGGTATCTAAAGTAATAACTCTGATGAATTCCCAGTTCAGAACCTGAAAGCAATTACTGAAAAAGGAACAGAAAAAAGAAAATATCATTGTGCTACTGTGAACACCAGGATCTGTTCCCATCCAGCATCATAATGGGAGCATCTTCCCCTCAGGAGCAGTGTGGTCTAACTGCAAGAGATGAGATGTGAATGGAGGGAGATAGGAGGCTTCTTGGGAATGCAAAGAGCTGCAGGGAGCAGGAAGGTGGAAGGCTATTGGCATTTCATTACTCCTGTGACACAGGAGTGAGAAGCTTGGTAGTTTTACCTAAAGAGAAGTACTTGCTTGCCTTGCACAAGTTTAAATTGCCACAGAGCACTAGGGACATCCAAAGAGTAAGCTGACAGGAAAAGATGTTAGATGAACTCATAGGAGGGAAAAAAAAGACCTGTGGAGAGTTGTCAAACATGAATTATATGTGTGCATATGTATACATATATATATACACATACTATATATATATGTATATACACACACAACAGACACACATATATACAGTGCAGGGTGTTCCTGAACTGCTAATTCTTGGAAGCTAGGTGGTTTTAGGGCACAAAAAATAGCACTCTGAATTTGCCATTTTTTTCAATTCTTTTCTTTCACAGTTGATGGCAGCTGCCAAAGACTTGAGACTGGCGATTCCATCATTGCCTTGCCTGCATGGCTGCTCTAACCCTTCAAAGAACTGGTGAGAAAGGAATTTCTATATCTTTTCAAATGTTATCAGTTATTCAAACTGCATCTCTCTCTAACTTGTGTGTGTGTACGTTTAAAGAAATGTTTCATCTACAGAGTGAGGTGGTCATAAAAATAAATTCTAATGAAATTCTAATGGAGACCACCTGTAGACACGTTTGTGTCTTGTACAGAAAAGGTTTTAACCTGAACTAAGAGGCTGTTTGGACATGTTTACAGCATCTTTGAGGCCAGAGATTAATGAAGGGGGAATAAGGGCAGGAGGAGTGCCCTGTGGGAGGGTGGCAATACAGAGGGAGAAAGAGGGAGAAAGAGCACCTGGGGAAAGGCCTAAAAGGACTTGGAATCTGGGCACTTCCAGGATATTTGAAGCGATCTGAGTGCGTGTTAGTAACAGAGGCTTGGGAGGAACAGGAAGAAAAAGATTAAAGGAACTGTAAAAGGATTCAATCTTTGTAGCCTCATGTGAGCGCTGCCAGCACGATCCGCAGCTCTGGTGCACTTATTTACATTCCAGCAAAACTGGAGCGATTCCATGGTAGTCAATGGAGCAGCTCTGGTGCAGACGTAGGTGGCTCAGGCCTGTTTGGAGGATAAGGCTTGTGGGCTTGGGCCAGGACTGATGTTTGTGTTTTTCCTAAGGGGAGTGTTAACCCATCCAGTGCTCGGGGAGCCTGAGGTTTGGGCGGCAGCAGGAGGAAACCTGTACCTGTGTGCCAGGACCAGGATCCCTGGAGGACATTGCAGAAAAGGTAGAAAAGCTCCTGACCGAATTTTAGGTCTTCTGCTCCTTTTAGCAGCCTTTTCACAGCCTTCAAAAGCCCATCATGTACTCTTTATGATTTCTTCTTGTATGCTGGCCTGAGACAGCTCCTGAGAGAAGTGGCTAAAACGCCACAGTCTCTGAGTCAAAAACCCAGTGACAAATTCAGAAGTGTCCGTGCTGACCCCGAGCGCTGGCGCTGCGAGCTCGCGTGCCTGGGCAAGGGGACCTCCCGGCACCGGCTCCTCTTCGTAGCAGCTCCTGTGCCTCTGTGAGAAGCCAGTGGGATTAATACCGCTAGGCTACGTGGTTCCTTCAGCTATTTTTATTGACCTGTGAATATATCTCCTGTATAATTAATTACAACTTTAGTGTCTCAGTCTTGTGATGTTTGCGAGGGAAAATCTTCCCTTGAAGCCAGTGGGAAATTCTGCTCGGGTGAGGAGTGCAGGCCTGGCCTCTGCTTAGCCTTTATTCTTTTCCATTGCAACACAATTAACCTTTTCATTAGTAGAGGACTGTTCCAAATAAGCAAACTTCTCAATGTGTATTACTGAGCTGTTTCAAGCTGTCTCTTGCCTTGGAACAAAACATCTTTGTTCCAGCCACGCATGACATTTGGAGACCTATTTATACAGTGTGTCAGCTCCATTTGTTTTCTTCGTCCTGATATTTTCCTCTGTATTTTTGGTTAGCCATCCGGATTGCAAGGAGTGAGGCTGCTTCTGGTTTTCTCCTGCGCTGTGAAGGAGCTCAGCACTGGCTGCCTTTGTCCTTTCTTCCCTTTAGTGGGCAAGGGTGAAACAACCCAACTTCAAACAAAGTTTTGATTATTTCGTCTTTATTTCATCTACTCTCCAGTGTGTCTGAAAATGCAAGGCAGTTGTGGGCATGGAGCTTCCTGGGACTTTGCAGAAGGACCTGATATTATTGCAAATTTCACAGTAGCGCCCTTGCCAGAAAAATGTCCAGGTTGTGTCAACACACATGCACTCCTGCAAAATATCTGCATTCCCCTGCAGCTATTCATGATATATCCTGAGCCTCTAATCATCTTCTCTTGCCTGATAGCACAATTCTAACCGGAGAAAAAAACAAAAACAAAAAAACCCCAAGAAACAGAGCAAAACAACAACAACAAAAACCTTATCAAGATCTCTAGTAATTGAACTTATGTCTTCCTGATTTTAGGATCATATAAGTGTAAATATTTATGAGGAGTTTGGTCCAAAGTCTTCCCTGCAAATAACTTCCTCAGACTAGACCCTCTTCTGCTCTTTCCAGGGCAGCCCCACGGTCGTGCTGTCCCTGCTACATACACAGCAACGCAATGTCTCCCTGGGTGTCAGCAATGCTTAGTGACAAATGGGAGTTCGTTAGGTCCTTTATATTTCTTTTATGCTTACACAATCTGACAGCAGAACATTTCAAGCTGCTTTAGTGCATGCAAGGTGCTAGAGAAATATTGCAATCCTGAACTCTCACCAGAAAACAAGGCTGCAAGTGCCAGCACAGCCGTAGCAAGGTCAAGATTAAAGTGATGATATCAACTGCTCTGTCTGATGTTTTCCTCACGTGGAAGATTGGGGTAGGAGGACATAACAGCTTCATGCAAACAAATCTGCTGCTGCTCCCTATTGCCCAGCTCAACGTGGGCTAAGCAGAGCTTCCACATTGTGCTGGTGCTTCCCACTCCACGTAAGAGGAGCTGGGAAGAGCAGCATTTCATCTTCAGAGCATCTCCCAGCTACGTCTTACGTAGCCGTGCACTGCAGCTCTTTGGGAAGTGCGTGAGCTCTGCTAGCTGCGAAGCAGCAGGTCCTTTTAGTGCCAGCACTTAATGCAAGCCAGATTCAAGCAGACCGCGATCAGCGGCCCTTCTGCCTGGCAAGGCATGTGAGGAGCAACGCGCTTCCAGAGGCAGCCCCAGCCTTGCTCCGAGTCCGAGGGGCTGGGCTAGAGCTGCGTGCATGGTTCGTAAATGAAACCAAGGCATCCATATGCTGTGCATTAAAAGGAAAAGTGTTTGATCTGGAATGAGAGCTCGGAGCCTCCAGCTCGCTGCTCAGGCACTCACCCTTCCTTTCCTTAGCTGTTTCTAGGAGTGTGCAGAGCCCAGCATCAAAACCTGTAACTCTGCATGTGGTTTTCGACTCTGTGAAAGGAACTATAGCATTTAACACTAAAGACTTGAGAAATATTACTAGCAACAGCCACAAAAACCTACTGTCATCTTTTCCGTGATGGTGGAGGAAGAGTCTTCAAATGATATTTTCCTATTCCAAAGAAAAAGGAAAAATGACTGCCAAGCAAATGGAATCTGGTTCAGCTCTTGTAACCTCTCTAAGAAAAGCAAAAGGCAAATCCCCTCTGAGGGGAGGGGAGGAACTGCAGCTGAGCACAGCCAAGGCCACTGCGGGGCTGCTGAGCCTGGCACGGGCAAGGGACAGCTCAGGTGACACCGGGATTCAAGCTTGTCCCCGAGTCCTTTGCTGTGCCACCACTCACCGCTGTAGAACCGCTCCTCTGCTGTCACACTGCCCGTTAATGTGTGTTTTGCTAAGGAGCTGCAGACCTCTCTGACGTGTGTTAAAGCAGGAGGGAGATGGGAGAGGAGAGGCCTGCTGTTCCCCAGCGTTATCCCATGTGTGCTGGCGACAGGGCGATGCTGCAGCTCCAAAGCGCTGGGGGAACAGGGAGGAAGCACAAGGGACAGCCAGGTAACAATAGAAATGAGTTTTATTTCGTAAAAAGTTATAAAATGAATATTGTACAAAAATAAAGTCTGTAGAGAACTTTGGTTGATTAACAGAAATGACTGAGACATAAATTGTAGGTGAAGTAAAAAAACTCCAGAGAAGCACACTCCTGTCTTCAATAAAGTTAAAAAAAATCACAAACTTTACCCTTTTGTGTTTTGAACATAGTGATCTGCTATGGTCTTGCCGTGCACAGGGGCTACGCAGGATGGACGTAGCCTTGTGCCTTGGCGGGGCTCCAGGACAAGGCTGGCTCAGTGACACCCATCGTCCCTGTAAAACAGCAGGTTTGGGGACTGGGTTATATCTTTTCATGTGTCTTGTGAATTTTCTGATGATGAGAGCCTTCCTCTGTGGTACCTGGAGGCGTCTGGGGCAAAATATGAAGAGTCCTTATGTGCTTGAAATAAAAGATGGGGCCAATTATTTTTTTAGTGGGATTTTTTTTCTTATTCTTTTTTGTAGGAGTTGATGCTTCAGTTCAATTGTCAGAAATATCTAGTGACCTGCACTGCTGCTATCCTTCAGGAAATAAATCTCCTGCCTGAGAGCTTGCACTAAGGGTTGGATATTAATGCCTTTGCTGTAGGACCTCCCTCATCATTAAGAAATGTTCTAGAGAGAAATTCAGGATGTTCTTCTGGGTGGGTATGATCCCGTAATGTTTCAGCAAATTATACAAAACACTTTGGTTATGCAACACAATTGTTTACCTGCAGTTATGTTAAATCCAGGACTAACTAATAAGAGGGATTTAACCTTTCCTCTATGAAAGTATGAAAGGAAAAGCTTAAATAAATATAACAAGAAATTATAAAGTTAAATGTGATTAATTTCCATTTGTCAATACTTATATGAGGTCAGTTGGTAAAAAAAAAAAAAAAAATGTGTGAAAAGAATGTGGCTACATTTAAAATATGACTAGAATTGTTTTTTCTAACAAATTGCTAATGATGAGCCAAGTCCTGTAACCTTCACTTGTGCAGAGCCCTTTTGCATCCTGTACTTGTATGACCATAGTGATTTTCAAAATTATTAGTAAACAAGAGGAAGGGCTGCAGACCTTGATTCTACATTTTGTGAACATAGTCAGAAATTTGTTTAAAAGAAAAAAAGGTAAAGTAAGTGATTTTTTGCATTCAAGTTAATACTTTCAAAAGCATGGACCGTTGTTCCCAACTTGTCTCTCTGTATCTTCCCAGCACCTTCTACTTTGGCACCTTTGAAAAGAAACTTCAATAAATAAGGAAAGGAGACTCATTACTGACTGTAATAAATAACAATAACTTAATCTTAATAAATATCTTATGTATATTTATGTCTCTGAACGGATGCATTGCATCAAGTAGTCTCTGCTCACTCACAATGACCAAATATAAATGTAGTTCTGTAAGTGACATCAGTCCTTTGTAAACCAAAAGAAACATGTTTTGTGTAGGCCAGGACTTGCTATTTCTCTTTAGTAGGAAGAAGTGCTTAAAAACTCAACTTCTTTTCATAGGTAGCAGAAGAATGAAATCCTACACTTGACTGTTCTGAAGAAATATGAGATGGAAATAACCAGACTTAACCAGTAAGTGGAAACGTTTTGCTTTCTGTTGGTACTGGCCCTAGTGACCTTGAGCCTATGAATTTTGATATTTGCCTGATATCACCTTATTTACGAGATTGATCGTGCTATAATTTAAAGTTGTCCTAAGTGCTCAGGAGCTGCCCTCCAAGGAGCAGCAGGGAAGCTGGTGGCACAGCCGGCGGGAGAGCTTGCTCCTGGGGGGAGCTCCCCGGGACGGATGGTGAAAGCTACAACGCAACGTGGCAGTGAAGGGTTGTGTTTTTAAGCACATTCCTCACGGATCCAAGTCTCACCGATGGCAGACTGGGTCAAACAAGAAGGGGAGCGCACACGCCATCCAACTGTCAGGAACGCCACCTGAATTTTTATTTACTTTCCCATCGGATTTAAAGAGCCTCCGTTTTTCTACACTGCCTCATACCCCACTGGGCTCCCATGACCACTTGTTCTGTGTTCTTGGTCCTCTCTTCTCCATTCTGAACAGGTGTTTCCTTGGGAACCTTGGTCCCTCTCTTTGCATTGTAGCAGGAATGCAATACTGGAGCAATCTCCAAAGCACAATAGTCAGACGCATCCACACCTTTTTGCGGAATGTTTTTTCAGTATATGGTAAACCAAGTTATCGTCCAAAAATGACAGGTCATCATCAAAGGCTGTGGGTCTGCAACAAGCTTGCCGCACTTTGTCATTGACTATTTTTTTCTTCCTGGTTAAATTTTTTAAAATTTTGTCATACGTGGTCTCGGCTGCATCACAAGATCCACTGCAATACCGGAAAATTAGCTCTTCTTTGGTTTCATATCCCAAATCCAAGTCAGTCACGTTTAAATGTATTTCTGTTAAGACACATCCTCGATTTTTGCCCTTATGATTCCTCCTTCCTTTTTTGCTGGAATTCTCTATGTTTGTGGCTGCATTTTGCCGATTTCTCTCCCGCCTAGAAAAAATCGGAGTTTGTTTATCTGGCGACCTCCTTAGTCTTTTAATAGTGGCTTGAATAAAGTCCACTACCTCATCAAACTGATCTGGATAATCCTCAGGCATATTAGCTGTTTGGGAAAAAGAAAAAATAATTTGTCATATGTCGATGGTCATCAAGGGAAATTTGGCAATTTGTGTTTCAAAAACATTAGATGCATGCAAGCTGCCCATGACTTCAGAGAGCATCCTCAAAATTGGAGCTAATGGAATGGTTCAGATCATAATGGAAACCTACTGAGGAACAAAGTAATTATATATATATATATATATATATATAATTACTTTGTTCCTCAGTAGGTTTCCATATATACATATACATGTATATATGTATACATATACATATATATTTCCATATACACAGTGTATATATATATATAAAATATATATATATGCATTGATGTAGGCATCTCTCGCTTACACTTGGTAGCTTTCAGGGAAGACTTTCAATATTGAATGAGCCCTGTCAAAACTGAGGAAACAAACACATGAGTGGATGAACCAATTGTAGAAAGGTTGGGCAGGCACTTCCTAGCAAAGCAGCAAGTGAATGAGGTTTCTTTGATACATTTCTCTGATTCTAATTGCTAATTGTTGCCCCCCTAAACTTGCAGTGCTAAAGCCACCTATCAATAGGTTTCCTCGTTTGCACAAGATCCAGCTATGGTCCTTAAAAGCAAGAAGAGCTGGTAAGAAGGAAATGGGAGATTGTTACAGGGAAACTAAACCTACAGATGGAGACTTGTCTGAAACCTTCAGCCACCTTTCAACCTAGGCCTGCTACAGTACCAGTGTCATGAGGGAAACAACCCTCGCCCACCTAAGAATGGAGAAATTAAATTATGGGTTACCCTTAAAGGTAATTACCCAACTAGGCATCTACTGCTTGCATTGTGTGCAATTCAGGCACAAAAATGTTATCTCTAACTCAACAGTAATATATGCAGGAGTCTATCCTGGTTACTAATATTAGTTGTAGGGTTCAAGCACCGTCCTGCCCAAGTGGATCTGAGGACACCCTGGACACTAAATAAAGAGGAAGAGAGGTCTTTGTTGTGGAAAGTGCCCTATCTCAGAGCCCGCCAGCACCCTGGTCTGTGCATGATCACTACGCCAGCTGCACCAAAGCAGCTAAAGTTGCATAGATCCTTCTGTTATGTGAGATCCTATGTTTTTTAAGGCACAGGAGATGCCATAAAGGAGGCCTATGTGATGGTGATAAGGCAGGCATGTGGCTGTCGACATTAAGCATGGCAGAAGCAACAGAGAAAAAAGTAGATCAAATAATGAAGCTGACTAGAGAAGCTCTACTTACATACACAGGCTTGCCACAGACAGAAGGCAGGGCTCTATCTCTCTGTGGCTCTAATGGAGTTGGGGATCCCTGGGCAGCTGTGGCAGCATCAGACCACTTGAGAGGTTCATGAAGAGAGATGTCAGATCAACAAGCATGACGAATGTCAACTTTCATTCTTTAGTGCCAAAAAGGGAAAGTTTTTGAGGGGAGAGAATATCCCCCATGGGAATCCGTATCTGTCAAAAGTGTATCTGAAGTGACTCCTGGTATCTGTGGACTATATCACTGGAGGAGACACAAGGCACATAGGTGGCATTAGGGAACGGTGGGCACAGAGCCCCTGATCGGTGAAACATATTGGACCTATTGACTACCAAAAATTCCTGTTCACCTACAACCATGTGTGTTACAGGACTATGTAGTCAACATGATGTTGACTACAGTGGTAGCTGTGCTGTTAGGAGGGCCAATAAGCCTTGCATTTTGCTGTAAGTAATCACATCTTCTTGGAGGCCCAAGCTAGCCACCATCAATGCAGTGGTGCACTTTTTGGCACCTTCCAGCTGGGCTTCAGATAATGCCCCAAATTCACTTTTGTAACTTAGCGATACGAGAGGAACCTCTAGCCTCTGCAATCAGCCAACCTCTGGCTGGTACAATACTGAACTGTTCAAGTCCCACAAAGCTGAGTTTCATCACACACATAATATAGTGTCCTATACTTGTGGTGAAGCAGCAAGTGTCAGCCAGACCCAGCAACCACTGGATCATGAACTCAAGCACTGGGACTCCTGTTGGTGATGGGATGCGGGTTGGTGCTAATCCCCTGCTGCTTAACAAAGTGCAGTGGTCAACGTGACTATAAGCACCACTAAGACTAGCTTTGAAGGAAACCTTGAGAACCTGGGTTGAAGGTGAGTTTAGCATCAGACTTGCAGCTCAGGGAAGTACAAGATGCCAGTCGTGACTCAGCAAGGATGTTTGGTTGTCTGAAGACATGGGTGCAAAGCCTGAGGGAATGAAACAAAAAGCTGCAGAAAACTGCTGAGCTAGGGCCCTGGGCAACCAAGGATAAGTAAAAATGCTAGAGGCAATGCAAGGTGTGATGGGTTGAAACACGACACTAGAGACAAGTGCTAAGAAACCAACAGAAAACACACATGAATAAGCAATAACCACTGACCATGGACTAAGGACTGTGAAAGGCTCAGAGACAGCAGGGAGGGTGGAGAAGACTGACAGCGGGACCACCCCTGTCTGACAGGCAGTTGGTAGATGTGCGGCCGGGATGCTGAGAGACCTCCCCCCTCGCAGCCACCACCCGATGAGCTCTCACTTGTGGTAAGTAATGCTGGGATTAAAAAGCTACGAGCCAGGGAACATCAGCGCGCTGATAGGGACTGCCTTGGCATTGAATGCTGGTATGTAACCTGAACACAGCCAATTCATTGAGTGCCACGATCTGTTTTACTTAGTCACATGCTCCTCTCTGTCTCAAGCACCATTTAAAAACCATTTATAGTCTCAGAACGAAGGTCAGCAGGCTGGCAGCTTCGCTCCTGCAACACATTGCGCTGCGTGCATCGGCACGGACTTGCCTGTGCAGCAGACTGCTTGCTTTGGGGCTTTCACATGCTAGTGAAAAGCACCTATTGTTTTCCACACATATTGTGTGTGTGTGTATGTTAGATTTAAACACACATTTATGCATATATATGTTTATATATATAAAAACATATATTTTTTTCAAAACAACTAATTTACTGACAACACTTCTGGTGGAGAAGCTGTGAGAACAAACATACAATAGAGTCCAATTAAGCTGTATGAAGTGCTAGCAGAAAATACTCAGATAGCAATGAGCAGTATTAAAAAAAAAATAGTACTAAGCCATGGCCTCTTTCCTTTGGCTCCAGGGTGAAGGAATTAGAAATTCAAAATATGAAAAAAAAAGGGAGAGAATAGTATAGTGTAGTATAGTATAGTATAATGCAATATAGCATAGCCCGCAGCAGTTGCTCAGTATCGGTTAGTGAAGGTTGGCTCACGCATACATGAGTGCAATACACTCCAGAGTATGCACTTCCTGAGGAAAGGACGGTACACAAAGGAAATGTAACATCCTCCTCCAGGAGGCAAATATATCTTCTGGGTATTTTGCTCATAGTTTTCAGTGCAAGTCCAGCATGGGAAAGGACCTAATAGACCCCACCGCGTGAGCAGGAACTGAGACCTTGAGACAACCCCATCAGCTATAGAATAATCCCATGAACACTCACAAGAATGGCATAAAATCATGAAGTTTTATTTGGGCTATACATCACAGTTTGAAAGTTGTTACCTAATTTGAGAATTCCCTGGGGAAAACGCTGCTGAGGACACCCGTACTAGGGCCTGGCATGCTGATGCATGCACGTTTCAAATTGCAAACTCACATTGCAAATTCAAAGGGCAATGGAGGCTTGCAGCTGGTTAGGAAACAACTTCCCTGCTCCTCCCTGGGATGGAGAAGCCCCATTTCCGTGCCTCTGGAGAAGTCTCTGTGTTTGTATCCTGGAGATCTCCTCCTCCAATGGGATCCTGTCCTTGTTAATGCTGAGTACCTGCCCGTTGGGCTTATCCTTCCCATATTGTTAAACCCCTGGCTATGCTTTCTCTTTCCTCATGTCTCTATCTTTCCAGGGATACACGTGTTTTGTGTTAACCCTACACAGAGCCCCTCTGGCAGGGCAGAGGGGCTCAGCAGGCACTGGCTGGACCTGTGGCAGGGGCACACATTGGGCTCCTGGTTGTCCCATCTTCCCTGCTCCTCTCCTCTCCCTCTTCGTGGGCCCTGCTAAGCGTGTGACATCTCCAGCACCAGCTATAAACAGGCAGAGCATTTTCCTCTGGTGGCAAGCAGTGGATCGATCCCTTTCCTAGTACTGGGAGTACTGAAACCAGTGACTAAGGACAGAGGCTGGGACTGCTGTCTGTGCACTAGGCTGCCGCTTAGCATCTCTGAGCTGCTCTTGTTCTGCCAGGAATTTCCCATAGGTCAGAAAAGGAATAAGAAAGCAAAGAAGGAAAGAATGAAGTGTCACAGGACTGGTGACAGCATGGTAGGAATTCAGATCAGTGACTGGGCTGGGAACTGAGCTGGTTAACATCAAGTGTCCAAACCTCCACAACTCAAACAACAACAAAAAAAAGTCAGCAGACGTTTTAAAAATAAGAATATTCCTGTCTTCTACTTGCTCTTCTGTACTTCTAGGGCACACTTGTGATGGAAAATTTGGGTGCAGGAGCCCCGCCACATGCGGCTGCACACTTCTGCAGGCAAACAGCGCTGGGTGCTCCCCACTGATCTGCGCAGGGCCAGTGTGAGCTCTGCTTTGTGGGGTACACTTTGTTCGGGGCACGTGCTCCACCGCAGCCCCCCAGAGCCTGCCCTCGCATTTCCAATTAATTAGAGACACCACGTGCCAGCAGGACCTGGATCTGATATGTCTGGCTTTTTAGAAGAATAAATTACATACTGTTCATACGGAACTTTTACATATTTGCCATGTTCTCAAGAAGATAATTTCCATTGAGGACTAATTTCTGTCTGTTCAAATGTGATCAAAATTATATTTTGTAAAACTAATCCTTTCATGTCACTAGCAATAGATTTTTTTAAAGCCAAATATACCCTCCGCGGTGGCTGCAACTCAGCATGATAGAGAAGAATCTCTTGGTTTGAACCTGACCACAAATTGATTTCAGTGGGAACAGATGGATCTTCAGCTTTTGAAAAAAAAAAAAAAAAAATACGGTCCCTCATTTTGGTGCTTGATTATGGATTTAAAAGGCTAACTGCAGACTCTTCTTGACCATCCGGTCTATCATGATTAACAAAAGCTAAAATCTATTAATTGCAAAGGAATAATTTATGTAAGTGTTGTTCTATTTTTTTTAATCTCAAAAAACCTCCCACAAAATCTTAAGTGATTATAAACTGTTTATACTTCACGGAACAGAACAGTTTTGTATACGCTTCCAGAAAAAATGTAATTATGTCACTGCAATATCCACTTGCATTTTGCTTATCCTGAACTGCAGTGATGTCATAAATGCCACAGAAGGCATACTACAATTGATAAAATGAGATTTTTGTTTTATATTATTGCTTGAAATGAATGCATTTATGGGATTGTGTAGCTACTACATCAAAATGTCAAGCCAAACATTTAATAAAATTACTAGGATAATATTTCACTTAAACACAGCTG
>JAVCKT010003118.1:0-21885 GCA_032273925.1 Rhynchotus rufescens | reverse complement strand
ACAAATACAATGAAAATATATATGAGAGGGGTTACATAATACAAATGAAAGTGGTTCCATACTCCAGAAGTAGTATAGAAAAGTTAAGATGAGCGTCAGTGGGACTCTTCTCAGATTTGGTTTGAGCTCTGTCTGCTCCTCTGCAAGGTCTTAGACAAGAAATCTGAATAACGCTGCAGGAAGAGAACAAAATGTTTTATCTACCTACCTTTTTTGTGTAATATCCCGCAGAGATTAAAGAAGTATTTAATCATATTTGTAAAGTTTTATGCTTAACTCAGTACTGAGCAGGTACCTCAGGGACTACTTACTCTTGCCTGGAGATGCTCCTTGTTCTGTCTGCAATTGAGAGAAGCTGTAAGGAGGCCCCCTCTGGCTCCGCTGTCTCAGCTGATGGTCTCTGGTGGTGTCTCTTTCCAGCCCCGGGTTCCTGCGCTTCGTGCGGGTCTTGTGCGGCATGTCCTCAGACGAGAGGAAGGCCTTTCTGCAGTTCACCACCGGCTGCTCCACGCTGCCCCCGGGAGGCCTGGCCAACCTTCACCCGCGCCTCACGGTCGTGCGCAAGGTACAAGCCCTACCCCTTGCCCCCCAAACCGCCCGTGCTGCTTGCAGGTGCAGCTGTTGCCATGTTAGAGGGAAAGCAGGGGTATTTCTTACTATTCCTCATTTACACCACTGCGTTACAAGCTTTCAGTGCTACCTTCTGTTGCAGGTCTCCCGTTTAACTATTGACAATTCAGGAATTAAATGTATGAAGTAGGTAGAATTCTAAGTGAGTGCTGAAGCTTTCGTGGTGCCGCTCTTTGTTGGCACGCTGGTCTTTGGCATGGTGTTAATTCTGTGGATGAGCCCTGGAACAGACTGCCCAGAGAGGTTGTGGAGTCTCCTCCTCTGGAGGAAACCCACCTGGATGCAGCCCTGTGCCATGTGCTCTAGGTGACCCTGTGCGGGCAGGCGGGTTGGACTAGATGACCTCTGGAGGGCCCTTCCAGCCTTGGGCATTCTGTATCCAGTGAGCTGGGAACTTGTAGCTCCCGCCGCAGCGCGCGAGCGCCGTAACCGCGCTGTCGCTGTCGCGCAGGTGGACGCCACCGACGCGAGTTACCCGTCGGTGAACACGTGCGTGCACTACCTGAAGCTGCCCGAGTACTCGTCCGAGGAGATCATGCGGGAGCGCCTGCTCGCGGCCACCATGGAGAAGGGCTTCCACCTCAACTGAGCGCCAGGCCCGCCCGCGCCGGCCAAGCCGCCCGTGCTTGTGTGCAGAACCTGCGCTCGCCCACGCTCTGCGCTGAGACTCGCCTTGTTTTCACCTGTGAGGCTTTAGGAACATGTGGAATAAGTTTGTTAGCTGCTAATGACAAAAAGTAAATCCGTGTTACTCCACAGCCAGCAAGGATTTGGCACAGAACACTGTGTGACGCTTCAAGGGCTTGCACAACTGGAAATTAAGGTGGTTCTGTTTGACTGTTCCAACAAACAGAGCATCCGTTTTCAGTGTTCACTGATACGAATTTCTAACAGTGTATTTGTGTAAAGTTGGTCATTTAATACCTTGTACACTACAGTTGCCATCACTGATCCCTGTTCTGCTGGCTTGACGCTAACTGGTCAGAAACTTGCTTCCTTAAAACTTAAGAGTTAATGGGCATCTCCAGCTTTTCTTTTTTAATGGTGCCTGCACTATTGGAGTATTTTAGTGGGTTTTTGCATATAATCATGCACACCCCCCTCTTTTTTTTCTTTCAAGTGGGAATATATTTTAATTTCTCAATTGCCCTGCTTAAAGATCAAATCCTTGAGTGTGTTTGTGCAGCTCAACAATAAAGCTATTAAAAAACACTGGTTCCTAGTGCAAGGCACACTTAAAGCAAGTTTTACTTTTGGTTGTATTTTCTTTGTATATTATAAACATTTATTTAACTTGTTGCAGTTTGAAGTTTAAAGAAGAAAAAGAAAAAAAACCCCAATGTGTAAGCTCAACAGTAATCATTAAAATGTTTGCAGCGTACCAGACTGTCTCCTCTGAATATTTCCTTAATAT
This sequence comes from Rhynchotus rufescens, assembly GCA_032273925.1. Taxonomy (NCBI): domain Eukaryota; kingdom Metazoa; phylum Chordata; class Aves; order Tinamiformes; family Tinamidae; genus Rhynchotus; species Rhynchotus rufescens. The sequence goes on along the minus strand of JAVCKT010003118.1, from coordinate 19,841 downwards.
TTTCCAAATCTTATTAAAACTGCACATGTCCTGAATACCGAGCCTGTTGTCCAGGGCAGAAGCAATACCTGTGAGCAGCCACGCGCACCCCTCGGTGGGATCCTTGTTTGTCCCTTCTCTGAATGTTGCAGCAGAGCTTTCCAGAGCCAGCCTGGCGCTGGCCCCGCTGCACGTGGCCCTGCCCTGCACTTTCCCTGCCTCAGGTTCCTCTGTGCCTGATTCCTCACCTGGCTCCCGTGATGTGAGTACGGCCTGGTAAAGTGTGACTTGGATGACAAGGAAGCAAGTGAGGGATTCGCACTGCTTTAGTATCTTCGCTTGATAACACAAAAGAAAAAGGAGGATGCGTTCAATAAACAGGCTCTGTGTTTTCTTTGGTACTTAAGTTTTGCACAGGCCTGTCCTGAGGTGAAAGTAGTGGTTATTGCAGAGATGCTGGGCTGATGGCTCCTAGACTGTGGTCAGGCTCACGTTATCTGCGAACAGAGGTCCACAGAATCGTATTTAGTTTCCTCCAGTAAAATCTAGATGGTTGGTAGTTTGCAAGAGATGCTTCAACCTGGTGGGGTCTGCAGTGCTCAGAGCTGGGAGGCCTCTCAGCTTCTGAATACTCGGGTTTCCTGGGTGAGAGGAGGAGGAAGAGGAGGAGGAGAACAGCTCGGAAGCTGGACACTGCTCCCTGCTCCGCTTCCCTCAGCGGTTGGTAGACCCTGGTTTCTCAATGCACCCGAGATAAATGCAGCTCGTGGCACACGCAGGGCTGGAGCTATGCACTGCTCCAGTATCAGACTGTGTCTAGTGCTGGGTCGGGCGCCGCGAGGGAGCCGCCCGCCTCTGTGCTCGGGAGGTAAGTGAAGTGCGAGCCCAGCTGCTGCTTCCTGGGTGCTCTGGGCTGTAACACACACCTGAAGCCAGCACTTTGTTCCTGAGCTGCCACCTCCTGCTCCAGCAGGAAGCTGCGACTTGGTACTTACTTGGTAGACAGGAACTTGCTTATTTTTGCTATGTATCATTCATAGAGTTTATGATCACAACATGTGGCTAGAGTAAATGAGAGTTAAAATACATATGGCTATACTTAGGCACAATAGATTGTGTAATTTATGGAACCGATATGTATTTGATAAAAGACAATGCTTTGATCTTTATTTTTTATTAAGGTTATAATATTACAAGTGCCAAATATTTCAAGTTACAACTTCCACAGTGTGCAGGAATCTTAAATACATCTGTGGTTCTGTTGCTTCCATTCTGTCATAACCATCATTTCTGTTGGCAAGGGAAGTGAAACCAACTTTTTGATGAAGGCTGAACTTAAGAGTTCATAAAAGTTACAGAAATTTAATATACAGTTGTTTGAAAATAAGAATTTAGGTGCTTTAAAGGAAGGGTTGAAACTCGGTTGGAAATTGCATTTCTGTGTTTTCTGTCTTCTCCTAGGCCTGGCACAATGCTACTTAATACAAAGTAAAACCTATACAGTAAAGAGTAAGTTTCCACTATATTGACTGTCCTCAGGGAATTTAAAAAAACAAAACAAAACGAAGTTTCAGAAAGACTTCTGCTGTGTCGACAGCAGAAGTCAGTAGTGTTGCAAATTAAGAATCCGCTTTGTGCTTGGTCACGTCTTTCCATTGAGTGGGCAGGGAAGAAGGAGAGATGTTGGCTGTTTTGCCAGAAGCTGGAACATTGCACGAGCCGGTGCAAGGACGTGGGTGCCCTCCTGCTGCTGCTGCTGCTGCTGCTGCCGCTCGCGCTGCCCCTGCGCCTCCAGCGCCGCCTCCGGCCTCCCGCTAATTCTCTGCCACTTTGTCCAGCACCAGCAGAGGGGCGAGAATTCGGTTTCTGTTCGTTTCCACGATGCAGCCGTTCAGCACCATTTCATCCAAAATGATGTGCACTCTGTCCAAATTGAACATTATCTAGAAACATTTCCAGTTAAGAATATTTTGAACAACATGAAACTAATTCAGGGAGCATGTCAGGCATCTGAGTTGTTGTCTTGGATTAGAATTTCTAAGCGCGGTTTGCTTTGCTGTTTACCAGTGCTGACAGTTCAACTGAGCTGTTTTTTCCTGGCCACTGAGGTGTCCAAAGTTTGCAGCAGGTAAGATAAAGCCCCCACCAAGGCTGCATCTTGGAACATTATCATCTAGTAGTAAAAGAAAAGCAAGCTTGCGCTTACAGAGGTGGTTACTTTTCCTATTGGGTACTATTTACTGCTTCAACATAAAAGAGTGTTATCAAGAGACAATAAACTTGAACGTGAAAATCCAAATATTCTGCATTTCTTCTAAGCAAAATTGTTGGGTCATTTGTCAACAAATTCCTAAAATCTCATATATAATTTTTCTTACCCTAAGAAGTTACTTACGGTCTGTATCCAACCTGCTTGAAAAGAGCTTGGCCAAAGGAATCAGCTGGTAGGAGAGAGCTGATGCATCATTTAACAGCCAACCTTCTCAAGGAGAGTAAATAAATGGCTCGTTCCCTTTGGGTGCAGACGGCTGCCTCAGACTCTTCTGTCGAGAGAGGCCCGTGTGTGAGCCCATGTGCACCCCGGCTCACAGCCAGCTCTGGGTGCTGGTGCCGACTCCCTCCTCAGCCCGGGGAAGTTCAGGTCCCTGCTCCCCAGGCAGGCTGAGCTGGGCCTTAGGTGGCTCTGCCGCGTGTGAAACTGAGTGCGACGCTCTGGCCTAGTGAGGGAGGAAGCCCAAGGGCTGGTCTGTCTTGGCGACTGCTTCTGCTCTGCATGTTAAAGTAACAGGAAGGATATAAAATACCCCCATCAGTCTGAGGGCTAACGCATTTGGGAAGGCTAAGTTTGAACTTGTGCAGGTTGAACTGTGAAGCAAAAGGGAACTTTTGTCTAAAATTAATGGACAAAGAGTTCAGCTCCGAGGATGCTGCCTGGGCTGCCCGCTTTGTGCACCGCTTGCCCTGAGCTCTCTGGACTGAACCTGGGGCTGCTGCATGCGAGTGTGTGTGGGGGGAAGCAGCTGTTGAAGATTCAGCTGCTCCAATAAATGTGTTTTGCTTGGCCAAGAGTAAAATAGGGGTAGGGATCTGTGAGAACAGGGTTCCAGCAGGTCTCCCCAAAGGTGTCAGAGCACCTGGTGACCACGAGACCCCACAGGGCTCAGCTGTTGCCTGCACTCAATGTTTCCTGTGTTCTTCAGCTTACAGATTTCACTCAAAGCTACTTGGGGTGCGATCCTGGCCCCTGCTGAAACTGCTACTGAAATCCTGTGCTGCCTTTCAGGGACCTGAGCAGCTATTCCCCTGTTGAGGAACCAGTGATGCTTTTCTGCTCTCACTGGTGGGTTTTACAGCCTGAAAAGCTTTTCTTTGCAGGTTGTAGGAGCTACTGCCTACAAAGAGGAGCTAGAGGGGATGCTCCATCTCGTGTCTCCTTCCCAGAACCTCCTTACAGGCAGACAGCTTCCTGGGGAAAGGAGGGCAGAAAGAAAGCAGTAAAAGGGCATGTTCAAGCCTTGCTTGTGACATACACTTGCTACACCAAGGGGCATGTTCAGGTATCTCGTGGTGAGTAACTAAGGGTGAGTAACTCTTAGGTGAGTAACTAAGGGTGTGCTCAGGCCCAAGAGCTGATAAGGTGCTGCCAGCACCTTGTGTCAGGCAGCACACCCAGCAGCAACCACAGGCGCTGCAGGTGCCAGCAGGGCTGCTGCAGTGGCAGAGGGGTTGGCACTGAACAAACAGACAATGCAAAACTCTCACTGGCATCCTGGCCAGAAAGCTGCAGCTAAAGGGGACCTTCTGATGCCTTTTTATTGTTTTTCTTTTTTCCTTTTTTCTTCTTTTCTAAACATAAAGTTAATAAACCTCATTTATTCTGGGTATTCTGACTTTATATTTACCAACACCTGCTTTAAAGCAACTTCTGCCTATCTAATGGCAGGTTAGTTTTAGTTGCTGAAATCCATTTAACGCTTTCTGAGTGTTTTTCATTTTCCTCAAATGACTCTGCTAACATTCAACAGGGAGCAAGTGGTACTTTCAAATTCTGTGATACTCCAGGTCATCTACTAACTAGCCCCTGCTTTGGGAGCAAGCAGGGACTCCTACTCGGCTCCTGGCTGCAGCGAACGCAGTGACTCACACCCGTATTTCCTCTCTCAGAGCCTTTTATCTGCCCAGCGGAAGAACAAACCCTTTGCAGTGGGATGGCGTTTTCCACACCCCGGCAACATGCTTGGAATGCTTCGTTCCAGAGACCTCCGGCTCCCCCCATCCATCCCTCCCTCAATGGCAACATCCTCAGTTCTTCCATAAACCCCAAGGGTGTCTCCAGGTGCTGAACTTGACCACTTCAAGCTACAGAAAAGTCAGCCTTTAGTGACCTTAGCGCCATGCCTAGCAATACAGTATCCTCTACAACGGTCCTCTGCTAACCTTTATTTTGACTGTAATTATTATTATTTTGTCACAATTGCTCCAACAGGGACGGTCCTACACCACCCAAGCTGTGGTCTTGGACCTACACAACATCCCACCTACTAGCTGACACACAAAAGCTCATCTAGTGATAAAAACACACTAGGAAGCAGGGGGGCTAAAACAGTTTTAGCACATCCTCATTCAGCTGTCCCGCCAGCACAACTAACTACTTATAGTAGCTTAAAATGGGGAAGGGGCTTGAAGTGTTACTGCTTTTCTTTAGAAACATTCCTAACTATGTGAGGGATGGCCCCAATGACAGCAGGCAGCTTGCCCAGGGCTACATGCCCTTTGCCCATGAAAGTACCATTAACAAGCAGAGCCCTTCTGGAGCTGAAGTAGGAACTGCAGCCCCTGTGCTGGACTGGGTGGGATGCAGGAGATGCCAATCCCTGTAGGGATCTTTAATGAATAAGGGGGTGCAGTAAGCTGCTGATGAAGGTCAAAGAGAACAATAAGCTGTTGATGCAGAACAATAAGGTACAGTAAAGTGCTGAGGTAGCCAGACTAAACTGGGTCAAGTAAGTGAAACATAGTTTTTAAGGATTACATCAGGACTATCCAATCAGTTTCATGGTCATACTGCAGCCCAATGATTGGATGCAGTCTGGAGACAAGTGGCGGGATAGTGACGAGGGATGAGCATGTGGAGTTGCAATTGGTCGGGAGCATGGCTTACTGTGTAAAAATGTACTGGAATCTGCAATAAACGAAGCTTGCTGATAACTCATATTGAGTGTCCGAGTCTTCCCGTGCTGCAACATTTTTGTGGTTCTTTTTATTCTGAAGTACTTTTACTTCCTCTGGATCAATTTCACAGTGTTATATCACAGACGCCACAGTGATCAGTTTGATCCATTGTGCATCCTGATTATTTTTTCTTGTTCCAATATTTCTGTTTTTATTAAATCCCTTTATTTAGAATAAATAAATTATTTAGGGGAAATTTATTAAATCTCTTAGATTACTTTTTCTTCCATTTGCCTTTCTGTCTTTTATTTTTATCACTGACACGTTCTTTTATACTAGTTTATATTTTTCTTCCCCTTTATATCTCCCTACTTTGCCTTATGCTTTATATTCTTTTCAGAAACTTTCCTGCAAAATAAGTATTATTAGGCCTTGCTAGTTGACCTATTCGTTGTATGACTTAGTCGCTGTTACTTATCTGTTCTTCCTAAACTCTGGTTTTAGGCAGTAAAATAAAGTACAGAATATGATTTTGGACATGAGACTGGGCATTAGGAGAAATGTTTCCACCTGGAGAGTCATGTAACAGTGAAACAGCTTGTCCAAGGAGGATGTGCATCTTTCATCTTTGGAAATTTTCATTGCTCAGCTAGAGGAAACCATGAGTATGGTGACGTAGTGGTGGCAATAATACTAAAAGGTGTGGGGTGAGTGGCCCTGAGGATCTGAAGAGGTTTGTTCCAACTAACTTTTCTGTGGCTCTACAAAGCTTTACAGCAGAGACTTGAGCCAGTGGTTGCTGAAGTCCATTTGGCGCTGAAGCAGTCTCTGGACACATCCGTGCTACCAGGAACTTTGAGACGATATTTACAAAGAACAAAAGCAATTCTCTCCTGTTGCAAATCACATCTATACTACAAGTATAAAAAGATCAAAATCACTTTCTACACTGGTCAGTACTTATGCATTCTGCAGCCAACTTTTTAGCAACAGGCTTAGGTGACAGTGAAATGAGAGAGGAGAGAAAAAAAAGTTGCTTAAATGACTTATTCACTTAGGTCATTTCTCACTTTCTTTCACTTTCTGCATTTCCCTGTGATCCAGTGCAGAACTCAGAAATTCCTTTACTGATGGTTCCTGTTGCTGCAGTACTTTTGAATTAGCATTTATTCTAAATGGATTTAAAATCCCTCATAGGAAAGCAGCCTGAGCTACTCAGTAATTTAATGAACATACATCTCTAATATTCAATCATAGCACAGTTTGTGGTTTGTTGACATTTTTAAACTACTTTTCTCTTTTTTTTTTTTTTAACAGAAGGAGGCATGTCAGTAGGAGTCAGATTAGATACTAATTCCAAAGGCATTTTCTTTCGAACTGCAGCCTGCTCAACCCATGAGCAGATAGTAGGTAACAGAATAGTGAGCAAGTGAGTAACAGAGTTTAGAGAAGCAACTATCAGCACAAATATGTGCATTCAGGAGGACAACAAAGTGTGTTTGAATATTTTTCCTCTCTAAATTTTGCTTCTCCTCTCTAAATCTGAATCCCCAATTGGAAGTCAAGAGCAGTGACCCTTTCCTCTTCCTGAATCCCTGGTCTTTAAAATGCGATTGTATATCCTACTTTGTTTTCTGAATAACAACTCTCACTTTTCCTGAACTTTTGTTGTTATCAAGCAGCGTATTTTCAATGTCTTAATATAGAGAAAGGCAAGCTTCATTTACTTGAAGACTGGGACACTTATACAGATCTATTTCATATGGGGTTTTGCATCTGCAGGGAGCTTTCTTGAAGAAGACAGTGCATTAGGCATCATAATTATCTTAATATGACATTCCCTCAGCATTCCTGTTTCAGAAAGAACAGTAAAAAGAAGTGTGGCATCAGGCAAAGAGTACTTTGCTCTGGAGAGCCGTGACAGTTGATATAGTGTCATCTTCGAAGCCTCAAGTCAAGCACTCTGTAAGGTTATAACTGTCAAATAGATGTTATCATTACTTCAATGAAAGAGAAATAATCATTCAGCTAAACGCTAGCAAAGTGTGGCTGTCAGAGCTGCAGACGTAATGACATATTCTACATCAGAGAACCTTCTGACGAAGTGTAGGCAGGGAATCTGAGCTGTTGAGAAATAAATTCCACTTATTTATTCACACCTTTTTGATGTAGGACTTCGTTTTAGATCTTATTATGGGAAAAGAATGGATTCTCCAAAAATCAGGATGATTTCGAGTCCAGCAAAGAAAATAAGATATGCATCAAGGCTATGGATAATAAACTGTTGACAAGTGGCATTTCCTATATTTCAAAGGAGATTTTATGTTTTAAGAAAAGAGATTTCTATGAACTGCAGTAACAAAAATGTCTGCAGACAATGTACCAAAGTACAGTGATTATGCATGTTTCTAGTGCTAGCTAGCACCTTAGAATTTCACAGATGAGACTGCAGGGAGAGCATACTGGGAAAGAATGAGGTTGTACATAGCACCTCACTGCAATTAGGAAGTGCTTCATACTCAAGCTGCCTGCAAACATTGTTATATGTCATAAAGTGCTGCAAGCTATGAACTGAATGAGGTTCTTGAAAAACACCCTCACAAAAGCATTGGAACTAAATGCCTGTTTGTGCCTCTTCTACATTTCTGAAAATGGTCTGACATAAGTGGAGTTACTCTTAATGTCAGCCTACGCAAGAGCTTGATCAAGTCTTCTAGTTTGGAAGAGATAATGAAAATATTTCACTTTAAAATGGCATCCATGATACTGTACTAGTAAGATGTTTAGTTTTATTAAACATTCAAATAAAAAATCCCATCCTGCCTTTTTTCTTTCTTTTTTTTTTTTTTAAAGGTCACTTAAAAAAAAGGGCACTTATTTTGAGCTTAAAATACAAGCAAGCAAACAAACAAACAACTCTTACGTAAGAAAATGAGGAATTTTATAGGATTTTCTGGGCAGTCTTTTCTGAATATTTATGTCATATTTATGGGGTCTTGAATGTGCATAAAACTGTGCCAAAGACCTTGCAGGTTTCCAGTCTGACGTTATTACAGCTCTGGACACAAACTACGGAAGCTACTGAAGCAGATAAAAAAAACAACTGGAAGCTTAGTGTGGATGATCTGGTTATGAATGCAGTGTTTTTCATACATCAGAGCTTACTCCAGCTGCATTCCCTACAGGACACCATATGATTCAGAGTTAAAAGCTCTAAAGTACATTTGATCAATTTTAGTTTGTCAGTTGGAGGAAAAGCTGTCAAACTGCCATAAAACTAAGTTTCTCTTTATTCTAAAGTACAAAAATGTAATACTTCAAATAATACAAGGATCAGGCAATGAGAACTTATATCTTAATAGTGAGTAAGTAAAGCACTCCTGAGTACAGGTGGTTGCAACAGGACAAAATAACAAATACAGATGAATTCTGTATCTCAGAAGTGATTTAAGTAGACAATAAAAAAGACCCAGTAGCAGTAACAATGAAAACAATTCCTTTTTTTTTTTAATACATTGCTAAAGATTTTGCTAACTAATTTAGAAGGTTGCAAATGGTACTCAAGGGCTTTGATATTATTAATTTGTCTGATAGTTACATTGCTATAGGGCCGAGGAAGCTGAAGGTGCAGAAGGGGATTGTTTGATCTATCGACAAAGGCAGAATAAAGCACATTTGACAGCCATGTAAATATTAAAGGAAAATGGGACATCTGAGACCGCATTTTTTTTCCATGTTCAAAACATATTTAGTTCCATTATTTGCCTGATTGTTTTCTTTTCCAGACTCCTGTATTAGTGGGGCATTCTTGGTTGCAACATTTCATTTATATTAAAACAGTAAAATACCTAATTTTTTTCAGGGCTTCAGTCACTCTTAGCCCTCCTCATCCCTGTTCACCCCCAGCATTCCCCCACCAGCCCAGCCCAGCTTGGGTCCATCAGCTGCTGCCCTGCAGTGCCAGAGGGCTGCTGGCTGCTGCCCCACCACAGCCCTGCCTGGTCAAGTTGAAATATAATTACTTCTCAGTACATCTTAATTTTAAATATATTTATTTACACTAGATGTTATTAATTGACCATGAAATTTATGTCCCATTTTAAAAAATATGTTAAAATTCTGACTTGCCCTGATTTGGGTTTGTATAATGAAACTGAGAAGTTTTCTGAGGTGTAGCAGCCATGGTGGGCATGGAGTCAGGGTCAGAGGCAATTAATGCTTCTGACGCACTGTAGTCAGAAAACAGGATGAAGCCTAGCCAGCAGGCTGCACCCATCAGGCAGCCTGACTTCTCTGTCCCTGAAGTTGCAGAAACACAGAATGGTTGAGGTTGGAAGGGACCTGTGTGACGGATATGCTCCTTTCCCAGCTCAACCTGACCTTGCACATGTAGCCCTGTTCTGTAAAGAATCTGTCCCTATCGTCTTTAGACTGTCCCTTCATTTAAAGACTGATAAGATCCACCCCCCTCCATCTTCTCTTTTCCAGGCTGAACAGGTCCATCTCTCTAATCCTTTCGTCATATAATAGATGCTCTAGTCCTTTAATAATCTTAATAGCCCTTTGATAGACTTGCTCTAGCAATTTTCTCTCTGGCTTGTCTTAAGGGCCCCACAGGTGGACACAGCAGTCTGCAGTACTATCAAAACTGAGTACAGGAGGAGGATCACCTACCTTGACTTGTTGGCAATGCTTCTCCTAATGCATCCTAATGGCCTTCTTGATTTCAAGTACACATTGCTGCCTCATTGTCAACTTGTCCACTAGGACTCTCACGTCCTTCTCCACAGAGCTTCTTCCAGACCTGTATTAGTTCATGTGGCTACTCCTTCCTAGATGTAGAAACCTGCACTTCCCATTAGTGAACTTCGTGAGGTTCCTCTTCATCCAACTCTCCAGCCTGTCCAGGCTCCCTGAATGGCACCACAGTTCTGTAGTACATCAGCCACTCCTGACAGTTTTGTATCCTCCACAAACTTGCTGAGGAGGCTCTCTGTTCCTTCATCCATCTTATTCATCCAGAAGAATAAATTGAGCAACACTGGATCCAGTGTTGCCTGCTGGGAAATGCTGTCAAATATTGGCCTCCAGTTAAGACTCTGCACACTAAGCACAACACTCGGAGCTCTGTTTTTCAGCCAATTTTCAACCCACCCTGCTATCTACTCATCTAGCCTGCACTTCAACTTGCCTACTAGGATGTTATTGCCTCAAAGATATCATCTACCAAGCCAGTTCCTCCATCATGGAATGCTATCTGTGAGGTTAGTTAAGCACAGTTTTTGCTTGGTGAATGCATGTTGACCACTCCTGATCACTTTTTGTCCTTTGAGTGCATTGAAATAGTATTCAGGATGAGTTGTTCCATCATCTTTCCAAGAAAGGAAGTGAGTCTGACTAGGCTGTAGTTCCTTCCTCTTGCCCTTTCTGAAGTGATTAAAAAATAAAAGTAGAGTGACAACTTATAACCAAGTAGGTGAAATACAGACTAGATTAGCAGATAATAATTTAGGTGGAAAATTGGCTAGACTGTCAGATTTTAAGTATAGTTGTCAGTTGTACAAAGTCTAGTTGGAGACTGATTTCTAGCAGTGCTTCTAATGGATCAATACTAGAGCCAATATTGCTGTCAGACAGACTTTCTCAGAGCTGCACAAAGGAAGAGTGAGATGCAACAGACACAACTTGGGAACAAGGAAATATGGGAAATTTTAACCTCATACAAAGAAAAAAATCACTGTGAGGGTGATCAAACACTAGAACAGATTGCCCAGAGACTCTATGAAATCTCTATCCTTGCAGATATTCAAAATCTATCTGAACACAGCCCTGAGTAATCTGATGTAATGGGACCTGTTTGGGGCAGGGCTTAGCACCAGAAGATGTCTGGAGGTCTTTTGCATCTTACATGATTCATCTCAGGACTGATCTTAGTTCACATCTGCACTGGTGAGGCAGAGACCTCTGTGATAATGTAAGGTTTAGTGCGTTTATTTTTAATGCATTGCTCTCATTAACAGAAAGATCAATGATTCATTCATTATATGACTCATTTGAAGGGTAACAGCCAGTTCAATGTCACATCTTTGTTCTTGCACTTTTAAAGATTAAGTAGGGTGTATATAACAAGAGAAAAATGAAGTGACTTCAGAAAGTCACTTCAGCTACTTTTTTCTTAAATATAGTAATAATGACCTGCAATTGGGTTCTTCTATTTCAGGAAGATTTAAAGACGTGTTTTAGAAGTTAAGGAGCAGATAACCCAAATACAATTGCAGAGACATGCCTGTTTAAGAAGTAACACAACAGCAAAATCTAGCATCTGTTTTGCTCTGAAAATTATTTTGTGTTTTCAAAAATAAGTGTATGAAAAGTGTGATGATAATAGTGATAGGAAAATAGACATTGTGCCACATGCTACGTACCAACATGGTAGAAAAGATTACTCTGCACCAGTCAATGCAGAAGAAAGGAGACAGGAGAAGAGAAATGAGTAAGGGATAGAATTCACAGGCTCTTTTGTCAGCTCCAATGAATCTGTCCTTGTTAAGTGAGAAGAAACACGGATTTTTTACTGATGGCAACCTGATGAGTAAAATCTTACAAAAGTGAAAATAACTATCTAACTAAATAAATAAATAAAAACACAAGATAAAACAAGGTAGAGTAGAAATGTCCTGTGTCACCAAGTATTCTTTTCTATCAGGAACTGTCTTATATTATCCCTTTCATAAACTCAAACAGGTTTAAAAGATTTTATAGACTATGCTTTTTGAACTTGACTTTCTTCTATCAAATCTTACAGTTTGACTCCATCCTTCTTCGGTGTTTTTGCAGACAGAGACTTTGTAAACATACGCTTCAGCATCTGTTTTAATATCATTAAAGACGTTTGATTTGTGATCAAAGCAGAGATATGAAAAACAGCATATCCAGCTGTTGTGGCAGTCCTTGGACACAAAATCTCTGCCTTGCATTTCCTCTTCGCTTTGCCCTTCCCTTCCCTTCCCTTCCCTTCCCTTCCCTTCCCTTCCCTTCCCTTCCCTTCCCTTCCCTTCTTTCTCTTCTTTTTCTTTAAAGATAAGTTTTGATTTTCATTTTAAATTAATTATTCTAGATTTTTGAATTTAAATTAAATTCAACCTACAAAGAGAGCACCTTTAAAGCAGCTGAGTTTTATACTTTCTGTAGATGCAACATGGAGTCATTAAGTGCAGTCTTTCTATTTTCCATGATTTCCAACCTCATTACCATATTGGCACTGAAAAATCCAGTTAATTGTAGTGTGTATATATATATTTTATCAAGTTCTTTATCAGCTAAAGAACTAAGAACTGTCCTGAGGTTGAATAGAAAGCAGAGCTACTGAGCTATTAGCTATCTGAGGTGTTCAAATTAAAAGATCTTTCCTACTTTTCCTGCACAAAATTTAGAAAAGTGAAAAAACTTTTATTTTAAGAATAATGAGAAATACTGTGACCATAAATCTTGAATTCATATGCTTTCTCAATTTTAAAATGCTATTCTAGTCTTTGGAGTTGTAGTAGAACTATTCTTCTAGCTTTTGTTTTAAAATACTTGTAATAGTCCTGCACATTTAATATTCTTTTACAGCTCAAAAATTGAAATGTTATGGAAGTTTACTGTGAAAAGCTTTTGTGACTGGATTTTGAGAATGATGAATAAAATTTTCCTATGGAAAGCAATCAAGAGGACAGAGAATAAATTGAAGATGATGCTACTGTAGTTCAATAATTAGCTACTTACAAAAAAATAAGTATGTAGTGATTCATACAGGCACACTTTTTTGATCTTTAAGGAACTGGAAAGCAACCACCCTCAATTATTTTCTCTCTTTTTTTTTTATTATTATTTGCAACCTTCGTAAGAAAGAAATTAACAAATTTTCTTTTTCAGAGCAAAGGGCTCTGTCAGTAGAGCTGAGGATATTCTGCTAACAGAACCATAAACTAGTACCTAGCATTCATTTCTTTTCATACAATGATTGCATAGTTTCTAGATATTTTCAAGATTCTTACTGCTCGATAAATAGGAGAATGTGAAAAGTTTATCTTTCCTCATTCTTCATTTCACTCCTCTGAAGCTGAAAAATAATTTGATTGCTTGGGCTGACAATGAGAAAATGTTAACATCATTTGCAGAAAACATCTAGGTCCTTTGTTTTGTTATAGCTCTGAAGAATTTTCTTCAGTACTGAGTACTAGGAAAGCTGACTTTGTGGATTAGCTCAAATGGCACTTGGCCTCCCTGAATGTCACAAGTAGTAGTGCAAGATATTCTCTTAATGCTATTTAATGGAGAATAAGTCCTCAAAAGTGAATTTTCTAGTGATGTTACCCAGGTAATTTGGATCAGGTTCTGCTTTACAGGAAAATGACTGCTTAAGTTTCTCTTTTGGCACCTATGGGTAATGATAGTTTAAAATGGTGTGTTACTGCTGAGGGCACAGAAATATAACTTGCACACACTTATATTTTTCATTCCAGATTACTATTAAACTACCAAAAAGATTCTGGGATCATTCAGTGCTCTCTAACTCATGTGATCACAAAATCACAGAATGGTTAAGGTTGGAAGGGACCTGTAGAGAACATCTATTTCAACCCCCATGCTCAAGAAGGAACACCTAGAGCTGACCTTTCCCGGCTCCTCCTTCTTGCCCTTTTTGAGGACTGCAGTGAGGTTGGTTTCTTCCAGTCCTACAGCACCTCCCCTGCTCTCAATGACCTCTCGCAGATGTTGGAGAGCCACTGAGCAACAACCCCTGCCAGTGCATCCCATCTGGCCCGTAGATTTATGTGTGTCCAGTTTGCCTAAGTAATCTCCAACTGACTCCTCCTTGAGCAATGGAAAGTCTTCCTCTCTCTCAGTTTTCTCTCTTGCCTCTGGGCTCTATAGTTCTTGGGGGCCAGCCAGAAAGAAAGAAGAAAAAAAAAGGAAGGAAGGAAGGAAGGAAGGAAGGAAGGAAGGAAGGAAGGAAGGAAGGAAGGAAGGAAGGAAGGAAGGAAGGAAGGGGAAAAATATTAGGTTGTAAAAGAATAAATCAGTGGCTTTTATGAATTTTTTTCATAAACATAGGACAACACTGAAGTAAATATAGAAGTAATTTATTTCAAGTTAGATTAGAAAGAAGTAAAAAAAAAAAGACAAAAATGTAAATGAAAATTTATGAACTAGTAATAAGCCAGTGACAAGATCAAGACGGAAAGTAAAACTAAGCAAATAAAATTAATAATATTAAAGAAATCTCAGAAAAGAAAGAACAGAAAATTTGTTCATAAGATATAAATACTAGGCATTTGTTACTATAGAAAATTGTAAGGGAAGCAAAATACAAGGAGAAATAACTTGGCACTAAATTGCAAAATAGTAGAGATTTTTTGCATATGATGAAGATAAATAACCTTAAAAGTAAGACTATTTTTTTTACGAGATAAGAAATTACAATTAGCAAAATAAACAAGAGAAATCATCCAATAAATGTTTTCTTCCAATAAATGTTCTGTTTTGAACATTTATAATATGATAAGATGGCAATGAAATATATTCATAATAAAATTAATACTTTCAAAATGAAATATTTTCAATTCGAATAGAGTGTAACAAAGTATTAAACATAAATGCCTGAAGTAAAACATTGTACATCAGTGAACCTACATGATTTCTATACTGTTTTGAAATTCTGTAGGATTCCTGGATAATTAATGTTGATCTTCTATAAGGATTAGGACCATATCTCTGACTTTTATCTTCCTTCTTCTCTTTCCTTCTTTCTCTTTTTCTCTCTTTCTTTTTTAATGAGTATTCCCTTAGCTGCAATTTTACTTTCTCCATGACCTCTACTGACTTGCGGATCAGTGGTTTCTTATCAGACTTCTTATGATGAAGATCTACTGTGAACAATGAGGGTGGCTCCTACAACTTCTGGAACCCAGTGGTGAGTTGATGAAGTTAATAGTTTCTGGAGTAATTTTTCCATCATCTTCCATTTTCATGTGCTTTTTGCAAGCACTTTAATGTTTCCTAAGGAACATTTTTTTTTTTTTTCCAAATAGTTAATATGGAACAGACTAACCCCATATGGCTAGTCTATTAATATGCCTTGCTTGACTAGCTCTTGAAGTGTCATTCCAACTTGGCATAGCCTGCTATAGTCAATTTAGAAACTGTCAAGAGTTTTGGGGATGTACTAAAACCATAGTAAATGGTAATCTATTAGTACAGGGACCTGAATCTTCTTAACCATATGACAGATTTTATCTAGCAAATTTTCAGACTAGCCAAATATTCAAATGAAGGTTCCTTGCTTCCTTGAAGTGTGCCTTTCAATTCAGAAAAATAACTTTGCACCAGCACAGAGATGCTTTGAACTATAGTTCAAGTATGTATATATGTGCACTGGGGAAATACTTGGAAATGTTTTCCTCAGAAGCATCTTTTAATATTTCAGAGATTGCAACAAGGGAATCAATCACCAAAGAAAGAGTGACTTTGACCCTTCAAAGCCTCTTAACTGCCTATAAATAAGGGCCCCAAACCCCATGATATTAAGCTGTGTAACTACATTGAAGCCAAGTAAACTATCCCAATTTTATGTTAGATCCTCGAACACAGGCACAGAAACAAGAATATTTTTGGTAATTCTAAAAGAAATGTTAAGCATTTTATGAATAAAAAAAATAAATAAATATACAACAGTGTTATGACTTTAATGCTGGCTATCAATGACCTGAGAAGGCAAACATGCAAAGATGACTGGAGATGAGAAAATGCCAGACATCATTTTATCTTCAAAGATTTGAGAAATGAAATCAAAACATCTTTCTGTTTAAATAGTAAATATTTGAGGTTAAAATGGATTTTACTATTAAAATGAATCTGTTCAGTAATAGAGATGGACATTTCTCTTCCATATACAGTTGCTTTGTAAAAACAAAACAGAACAAAACAAAATCCGTATACACTACATTCTGTTTTCTGCCAGAATAGATGTACCAAGTATGATCTCATGACAATATTGCCATTAGGAGAGGTTCAGTGGTAGAATGGTTGTAACAGGATTTGATAGAGCGTTTGGATACAGAAAGCTTTCCAAACGCTCTATCATGCATGTACTACACTACATGCAGTAATTTGTATTCAGACTTTGCATGCATGAATGTAAGAATAATATGCAAGTGATGTAGTCAAGGATTTATAGTTGAGTGCTGCCTGCAGAAAAAAAAAAAAAAAAAAATTAATAAAAAAAAATTAAATAAAAAAAATAAAAAAATAATTCTTGCAGTTAGATCTAAGTATCAAAGCTGACTCTAAAAACTTATAAACATTTATGGCAACAGATGGTCTATTTTTGTAAATAAGACTTTGAAGAAGAAAGTTGTAGAAGAAAGGAAATCAGATTTTTCCACTGATCTTAGTATTTAGTAAAACTTTGAAAGAAAGGGTAGGAACACTGCCTTCGAGGATTCAGAGAGTTACTAACATAGAAAATATTATTTGACTTTCATTAGCTTTTATCTTAAATTACATGAGGTTTCATGCCTTTCAAATACAATACTTTTACACCCAATTAAGAAGGATTAAATATTGAAACAGTTATAACAGTCCATTGCAATGGAGTGTTTTTGGAGACTCTCCGAGGCTCTCTCTCATATTCTTCAATGTTCACTCATTTGCTTAGCTCTATGTGCTGATGAAGATGCTGGAGATGATTGTTGTAGGCAGGGCATGAGTACAGGGTCTCTGTGTGGCCTGTGCTGTGGGCATGAGGTTATTAGACTGGGACGCTCTCACAGGGCTCCTTAGGAGCTTTCTAGGACTGTGGTGGCAATAAAGCCCAAGTGTCACAGCCTGAACCTCACAGCCAGTCACTTGCAGCCCGAATTCATTCCTTTGTGTACATCTTTGTCCACTTTGCTTGACTCACCTGCGTTTGCCTTCATTTAATACAGTGTTAGAGTCAGGTTGCTGGAAAATGCCATCCCACCTCTCTTTCCAAAGTGAAGAGACTGAATTTTCCAAGAGCAATTCTAGTTAGGACAGTAATTTTGTACCCTGATTAGCTGTATAGTAGTAATAGATGTAAATTTATTCCTAAGGGACTAAGGAGAGACACACCATCTATTTCTGGGCTTCACAGTGATTGACTGCAGCACCAATTAGGCCGTGGCATGCAGTTGTATTTTGTGTACACTCCTCAAGGACAGCCTGAAATATCTTTTAAAGCTACTGAGTATATGTTTTTTAAAAGTGTTTAAAATTGAATTGTAAATTTAATTTCTTTAATGCAGTAGTATCCTTCTGTCACAGAAAGGCAAATATTTTTTGGAATGAGTTTATGTAGGGAGGTGAAGGCTACCTCATACATTTAATTTTGAAGTGACCTTCTTCATAGTGTGTGGGAAGACACATTTATTACGTGTTTGCTAAACTACAGCTGCGTGCTCTGCATTGCAGGAGTCCAGGATTAATATAGTTTTGATCTGAAGTCAGTGAAAATCTTACAGTGTGTTTGGGATTATATTAATAAATATTATCTAGAATTTGAATTATTAAAAAAGATGGGTTCCATTCTGCAGAAAAGATTCTGATATTTCTCACCATTATGTTTTAATGATCTAAGTAGTATAAAAATCATTTTAAAGCTTGGAAAATGATGGCTGTGTGATACTGAAATGTTTGTGTTTAAGAAAACACCACAGAAAGCAATAAAACTCTTCCAAGGACAATGCTGAATAGTTTGAGCATCAGAAACAAATGTGATTAATGCTTTTTGAAATAGCTTTACATAATGTGCACAACTGGTGGAACACATACCCCTGTTTTCCGTCTTTTATTTAGATCAATGTAGCTGAGGCTTCTACTTCAGTATTCTTTTTTATGAGTTACTGTGTGTATTTTGTTGTGCCATTTAGTGTTATTGGTTTAGTTACTATAGCAGTTTGGTTTTAATAAATTTTAAACAGGCATTGCCAGTCTGAAGGCCTCTGTAAGGATTATGATTTAGAGTTATCAGATTTACTTAGTATTATATCATGAAAGGAAAAGAAGATATGACCTCAAACCACACATTTAGATGGAAGTTTCAAACACTTAAAATATGTAGCTTGGTAATTTTATCTGGGGTTTTAATTCTGCCTGGCTTCACAAAAATGTCACTATAAAATTCAGAACTGAAGCTATGGTTCGATTTCAAGGTGCCCACAAATCTGAGCGGAAGTTTCAGATGCAGGGTTTTTTAATTGTGACAACATAAAAAGTACATTTGTTAGCACAGACTGATGGCTTTCTAAATTGAAAGAAAAGGAGATTTATTGTTTGCAATGAAAAGAATTAGCATAAATTGCATTGGTTCGAATTTTGTGACTTAAGAGAAGCAAAAGGGCACAGAACCATGTAAATTAACTATTTATTAGACTAAATATTTCCTTTGTACTTTGTTTGTGGATCCCTGCTTCTAGTAAACTGTTTCCTTGCTGTGCCATGGAAGTGTCAGTGCTGATACTCTGCAGCGTTATGATCTGTATTTACGACCTCATAAAGACAAACTAACTATATATTACTAGGGCTTCCAATTGTACCTCTTTAAGTGAGTTTATGGAGGAATTAATCCTGCTGGCTGCATATACTGCAGCTGGATGGCATTGCTAACTTTACCATTGATTGGAAGAGCAAAGAGTATTTTCAATCAATGGCTCACAGCCTTCTCTTAATTGTCCCTCTTTTAATTGCACACAACTTTTAAAACTTATCACTTCTTCAAGAAGCCTTTATTGCTTACCAGTCTAAGCAATGTACCTGAGAGATTTTGAAGCTAAAAGTTTCCTAAAGAGGTCTGTATTTTCAAATTAGTTAACTTGGGACATTGATGAGCTTGTTTATGTATTATTTAATTGTCTCATTTTTGACCAACATATTCAGCAAATTACACTGCATATTATATGCAAAAATCTATGCTGTAATGATCTTATTACTTCCACAGACTCTACATTTGCATCACAGGATACCGTAACAATATTCTTCCCATAGGGTTGATAGATAGGTTGATAGATCTTATCATAATATAGGGCTAGGTAGTTGTCACTGTCTTCTTATTGCCAGATATAGTGTATGACACATGGGTAGCAATAAGCCACAGATATTAGCAAACTGAGCCAAATGGTTCTGCTAGAGGAAATTTGCCTCCGTTAGTGTTTTATTCTCAAAGAGAGGTCTTCCAGGCAATACATGACATGTTAATTTTTTCTGAGTTTTTATCTGTTTATGTTCCTTTATGGTTTCCATTCCTGACACTGATGTGCTAAGGATACTGCTCTGTATTTTATCTCTTTTTATTTTTTCTAATACTATTACAATATTTTGAGTGAAAATATTATATTCTGCTTGCTCTATCTTTTGAGCAGTTGATTTGTGGAGGCTAGAAACTCATTAAGCACTCTGACCCCATGATGATGGGTGTAGTCTATACAGTCAGACAGATTATTGGAAAAGTGTATGAGATGTAATATAAAACGTATTTAGATAGCATTTGAGTGTAAATATTTCATAGCAGAAAACAGTGCCAAGGCTAAACACTTCCATCGGAAGAAATTACTGCATTTTTCAAATCAATGTCTGTTTACCAGAATATACACATTTTAAAATAAAGACAACTTAATTCAGTCCTCCCA
>JAVCKT010003115.1:0-19047 GCA_032273925.1 Rhynchotus rufescens | reverse complement strand
AATTCTAGTCACACAGTGTTGACAGTGGGATCCTATAGCATAAATGCCTAAAGTTAAATGAGGCTAATCCTACTTCCAAAATTAAATCTGTTAAGTCTAGAGAAAAATTACATACTGAGAACCTCTGTTTCCATTCCCGAAATGAACAGGAAAAGAAAGAGGCTATTTTGGAGGAAAAAAAATTCAAGTTGCAATTTAAGTATGTCCAAAATACTTAGAAGACACATGAAAAAAACAAACTCTCTCTATATATTTTTTTTAAAGGAATTCTCCTGTTTTATGGTGACCTGAATATTTTTTGCACCCTTGAGCATGAAATTATACTTATTTTTAAATATTTAAAAACTCCCAGATACCAACCTTGAGCTGCTCCAAGTCGGGTCTTTCCAAGTTCACCACCGCAGCGAGCAGCTGGTCCTCCAAGCCATCTCGCGTGACGGTGAAGTTGATGAGGGTGCACTGGGCCTGCATCTCAGGTTGGAAATGGGGGTTTGCCAGCTTTGTATGAAGAATCAGACGGAAAGCAGGGTTGAAGTCACACTCCTTGTCGCCAATCTTAATGTACCTGGAATGATTAAAAGATGCATGTGTGCAGATCTCTTCCCAAGATATTTCTATCTAAATATCAATAAGCCAATGAATCTATTAGCAGGAGATTGACTGTATTCTCAGGACAAAAATCATTTTAATGCACAGAGTATTTAAATGTTTCAGGCAGGTCCAATTTTAAGATAAAATAGCCCAAGTGTTGCCCCTGAATTCCAGCTCTGCCTGATGGAGAAGGCTCAGAATTTCTGGTATGCCAGCTTGAACCATGGATCATCCTTGCCTCTCCATGGGGGCCATGGAGCTTTCTAAAGTTGCAGTAACATGGAGGGAGGGAAAAACAACACACACACACACACACACACACACACACACACACACACACACACAAACAAACTTGGCATTGAGATTTTAATTAGCCACAACAGAAACTGCCTTAGCTGCACACTCCAATTAGGCGGCCTCTGTGATTGCAGGGGCTTCAGAGAGGAAGCTGACTTTGAAGAGTGGCTCCCAGCCATATGTGGGAGAAAAGATTACTCAGGAAAGTCTATTTTCTTCCTACTTTTCTGATACCAAGCTTGTATTTCATAAAGCGGGAAGGCTGAACCACAAAGACCAAAATATTCTTCATGTAAGTTTGGCAAAACCCACAGGAACCAGCAGAAAAGAGGAAGTGGAGATGCCCTGATGTAAATGTCCTTCAAGCCTGCTCTACACATGGCAGTACTCATGCAAACTGCAGTGATGCTTACCTGAAGCAGTTCCACTATTACCTACCTGTGCATGGACACAGGATCAGAATCAGCGTAAGAATATCAATACCTTTTCTAGTCAGACATAAACCCATTAAGTATCTTTTTGGTTATATCTGTCACTATTGCATTTTTTACAGTTGAAAAACTGAGACATAGAGATCATGAAACATAAGCAGCTCATGACAGAACCCAAAAATAGTGCCCAGAGACTGGATTTCAAGAGACTTCAGCCATGGGACTACTGGCTTCTTCCTATATAAATGAAAGCGTAAGGTCTAAAATGAAGAACATGGGCTTTAACTTGTCCTGGAAAATATGAAGCCAAAGGAAAAATTATTTTTGGCTTATTTTCCCCTTCTTAAGTAACATGTGTTACATGTGAGTGAGTTCTGAGAACAAAGATACAGACTCCCAAAAGGGAACAAGCCCGTTTTTCCACTGCAATTGAAGTGTCTGAGTGAAGTGGGGGACTCAAGTGTCATAACACTTCTGCTTCATTTTGAAATGTTTTTATTCCTTACATTTGGGAATATCATTCCCTTTGAAATGCTTCTTCCCCTTTACTCTCACGGCTACAAGCCAGAACCAGCTGCATTTCTCACAATTCCTTCCCTTGCAGCAAATCTGGACAGCCTGCCTTTACCAGGGGTTTACAGTGTCCTAAGATATTTTGAGTTCAATCACAAGAAAATGACTTCTGAGAAACTTAAGGAAAATGAAATCCAGAGTTTAATAGACATTTTTATTTATTTTTAATGATCAAAGTCAAAAGCAGGACTGTATTGAGAACCACTGCTGCAGTCCCAGAGGTCAGCCCCTGCTGTGCTCCTCTTCACTGTGAAGCTATTAACAGCAGAGACTTTTAAAAATCTAAGAGACATATACCCTTCTAAAGGACAATGACTCCAGAATGTGCAAACCAGTGAAATAACATCAAAAGAGTTTCTGAATCAAGTTCAGTACAGACCACTGACCATAGGGTTTTATTTGTTGACATTACTTGAGCACATTCTAGAAATGTAATCATTTTGCTTGCATACAAGAAGAAAAAAGTCAACTCACTTATTGCCCATCTCTAAAACTCCTCCAAACTGACACCAAGAGCTTCCCCACAGTGAGAAATACTTGCAATAGTCTTAATACTTAAATCTGCAATGGTATTCCTAAACAGGGTACAGTGTTTGCTAAAATTGAAGGTTATATGTTTTTGCAACAGACACTTTGGCAAAAATTTAGCATCAAGATAACCAATTACAGACGCCAAGGACACTATACAGAGGGAAGAATTGCAGATCTCTCTCTCTACACAAGATCTGAATTGCTCTGTCCAACACAATAAAGAGAAAAAATAAACTAGGTTTATATCAAAACTATCTTATGATGGAATTGCCCGTGAGGCAGGTTGTTAGTGCTGTCTTATACAAACACCTACAAATCGAGGTCAGAGAAGGAGGACACAGCAGCATAAAGAACCCATTGCCCAGGGAACAGACAGAGAAAAGCATGGCACACATGGAGGCATCCATGCTATTCAGTGTCCCAGAAGCTTACCTTCCTTTCTTGATCGTTTCCCGACCCAGTAAGGGCCCCAAAACCGGATCCACAAATTCCTCCAGGTTTTCAATCAAAACCAATTCTCCCGCAGCAACGGCTCGTTCCATCGTGTCCAAATACCTATGGAAATGGTAAGGAGGCACTGGCGTGAGGCTCTGCTGGAAGGAGTGCAGCACGTGCAGGAATTAGAGGATGCAACAGCAGCTCCACACATGCACCAGACCTTGCAAGAGAGGAAGTGTTGGCAAGATACTGCCTGTGAGGTGGGCAGCAGCACCAGTAGTCTTGTCTGTCCAGCAAAGAGTCGGATCTCAGATCTTTCAAGGGCAACTAATAATGTCCAAGAAGATGGACAGCAATGAACAACAAGGCCAGATAAGCCACTAGAGATTAGCTTGCACAAAATAATAAGTTTCAAGTTCAGAGGTTAGGATGGGGTGACATCGACTCTTTTACAAGAGAATTTGACCCCGTTGCACTTGGTTTAACTTCAAAGCAAGGTTGCTCTGCATCAGGATGCTTTCTCTTGGGAAGGGCAGGGCCAAATACTTGTGCTCTCTGCTTCAGGGCTGCTTTGCACTTAACATAACTTGCTTTTCTGCAAAAAGGAGTGAACAACTTTGGATGGGCAGTGATGATGCTCTATAGGCATGGTTACACTGTCACAGTAATTACCCCAGCTAATTCACCTGGCTAAAACTTAGGTTCCTGGTCTAAGCCAGACAGGTGCTCTTACCCTCAAGAAGTATTTGAACCCATCTTTTTTTGGTTTCTAAGACTGGTTCAGCTGCATGTCTCTTTGGGACAGCCAGATTTTCTCATTGACTATAGAAGGAGATGAGAGAAGAAGTTCAGAATAAATAGTTGGCCTTTAGAGGAATATGTTGAGAAGATGTGAACCCTGATGATCAGTCGGATCGTCAACCACTTTCTTCTGAGCATCAAAACTTTTTACATTAATTTAGACAGCAGTTGACTTCAAAGGCAGTGCAAAGTGTTCCAACACAGAGTGAGCCAAACATCCACAAATCTACATGCACTCTCAAGCTTTTGTGTCATTCTCAGCTGTTGCAGATGTTTTGCTCTGTATCATCAATAAAATTCAGGGCACAGGCCCAAAGGGGGATGTGACTATGGGTCCATTCCATGCCAGCAGTGAGTCCTCATTAGTGACTTAGTCCAGCTGGGCTTCAGGGCATGGTGACCCTCAGATCAACTTCACCCTCCAAGACGAGACCATCTCCCCTTCTCAGCTCTACTCCCCTACCTTGTTGAAACTGAGTCGAGTGACAACACATTAGCTCGAGCCTGAGGGACGATGCCACAATCCTACACAGAGCTCAGCCCCCAGCAGATCTCTCTTTTCATACTCTCTTTTAGAGGAGTTGCTATGGTAACTTGACCAAGCACTAAACAGCCCCTCTATTTAATGAGAAATCTCTATCATTTTGGTAATGAATAAACAGCTAATGTACAAATACATTTGAGAGTTCTCCTCAATGTAATTTGCTCAGATGGCTGCAGTCAAACATATTCTATTCATCCAGGATGATAGACAGGCATGAGAAGATATTATTATGGGATAAGGCTCATATTTACCCCTTCTGCCCAATTCGGATCAGTCGGAGATCTTCCCCATACTTAGTTTTGATCCATTTAATACCCTGTAGCTGGGGATCCACCATGAGGGGCCAGCGTTCACAGTTTGTGAGGATGGTGGCATTTTCCGTGGACATCCGATCAGCTGGCAGGCCCTCGTTCTGCCAAGCTGCTACATCGGCATCGTCTGTCAGCATGCTCAGAGGGTCCAAAGATGGAGTTACAGGGATTGGGATCTGGAAGGAAAGCAGAAACGTTTCCTGGAGTGTCAGCACAAAGCTGTGAGAGCAATCTGAAATATATTTCCAAAGACAAACAAGTAGACCAATTCAAGAAAATTCAGTGTAATTAAAAACTGAGCAGTCTTCTCTAGCAGTGCTTTGCCATTTTACAGGATAGTTTTGATCTAGTATTAAAAGCTCTTCCACTCCTATTGCAAATAAACATAAATTATACAGAAAACACAAGAATTTTTGCCTGCAGTGTACTAAGCGCACCAAACCATCTCAACCCAACAGAACGGGTTTAGATCACACTTCGCAGTGTACAAAGTCTTTGAAATGACAGCTTTGAAGAATATAATTAACACCCTCATAAGCCTGCTACTGTGCTGCAAAATGGCATTAACAGTTCTAGAAACACGTCTCTGACAGGGGAGGCCGTTTCTGGACGTGGCAACCAGTAAGTTAGCTGCAACAATTATCTGAACAGAAGAGGCCTTCCATTTTTGAACGGAAAACGGGCACTTCCTTGAAATTTCTAAGCACAAATCAAGCCATTATTTTGTAGTATTTTTTTTCAACTATGTTCTTGGCTTAGTATTAAAAAAATGCAGATTTTTTTTCTTCCCCTCTCCCATCCTATGGAACTTGCTGCTTTTCTCGACTTTCTGGTTTTGGCAGCATTCAATAGGATGCCTAGTTATGGCCTTATTTACAATCTCTTGGCTTTTTTTTTTTTTTTTTTTTTTTTAAATTCAGGATTTACAATGCTCCATTATAGATATTGCACAGAAAGCTCAATCCAGCAGGAAATTGAGTATTTGGATCTACTGATACATGAGGGGAACTGGCAAAAATTATTTAAGCTTAGTTAAACAAGTTTGAAATATACCTGTCTCCATCCCATCTGAGTAGAAAGACAGCAGAGAAACCCACTGAGAGGCAGGGCCAGCATGAACAGAACTAATGTCCAGCATGAAGGACTGTCTGGAGTCTTTCTAGGCTTACCAAGGAGCAAGAAACTACAGTCAGTGAATCAAGCATGACTATGTCCTCTTCCTTAACCCAACATGGTATGGGGTCAAGGGCAGCACCTCGTTTGGGAGATCTCCTGTGGACG
Organism: Rhynchotus rufescens; assembly: GCA_032273925.1. Lineage (NCBI taxonomy): Eukaryota > Metazoa > Chordata > Aves > Tinamiformes > Tinamidae > Rhynchotus > Rhynchotus rufescens. The sequence goes on along the minus strand of JAVCKT010003115.1, from coordinate 13,249 downwards.
CCAGAATTTATGTCCCTGTAATAACCAGTAATGACTGTTTTTCCAAGAAAGCAGGGCTTACTTTCAGCTGGTGCAAATAAGGCTTCCAGAGTCCATCCATGAGATCTTGCCTGTATTTCTTAGTGAAGTATCCCAGGTAGGAGACGAAGGCCGTAATCAGTAAGACATCTCCACACAAGGTGCTCTGTTGCTGTTTGAAATCTTTTATGGCTTCAGCCCATCTCACATTCTCAGAGGCCAATCCCCTGACCTAGAATTTCCCACATGAAAGCAGTTATTACGGTGGTTCTTCAAACAGTACAATCAGTATCCAGACTCATTGTATGTCCTCATTGTATAATTTAAATGTCATTTGTTTAGAACCTGAGGATGGCAAATACAACACCATCATTTGCTAAACCCTTGCTCCTATTCACCGAAATAGGCGGTACAACCTAATCTGAATTGCCTGCTTCATACCTCATTTGAAAATCATCAGACGATGATCTATCACTTCTCTATTACAAATGTGCATAAGGACACCTGTATAAAAATTCTGTGTCTTTACACACAAAGTGGTAATTGCCCTATTGCCACAGATTCACACCTCGTTAACCCTCCAACACTCTTTTTTATTATCCCAGTTACGTGGCAGTTTGCCATTTCATGTGTGATCATAGCCCTCTTTGGTTGTTTTTATTTTCACTAATATTCTGCTTGCAAGCACTTGTTCATGGACAATTTTCATAAGCAGTAGGAAATATCTTTATATGCATGGCTAACACCTTTGATCACTAATACTTTCTGGGATCCTACTGGTCCCTAATTCCTGCAGTCATGTGGTTTATAAGCCACCCTAGAGACCCTTTATTATTCATTTTCAAGAAGATTTTAGTTTTAGTAACTGTGAAATACACTTTGAAAATCTGAATGAAGTATATCCTTCAGGTAAATAAGAATCCAAAAGTGTTGTAACTTCACCTCATATATTTTGATATTTACAGTTCTGAAGCTTATGTCAAATTCATAAATCATTCTCCTGATGTATGGCTTCTCTGGAAACAATCACACAGTTTACAAATTGACCCTGTTTTACAGGCCTCTATCAATACCTGCCACCTAGCACTTTCTACAGTTCTTCCAAGTACAGCCTGCCTGTACTTAGGGTTATTTCTCATTTCTTATGAAAAAAAAAAAAACAAAAACAACCTAGAACCTGCTCTTCTCTACATTTTGCACACTTGCAAATATTCCCAATTAAATAGCTTCGTAAAATGTAATTATTATGACACTCGTGCCTTCTCCCAGGTCATCAGAAAATTGTTCAATAGGATCTGATCTATTACAAATTCCAGTGAAATGCCTCAAACACACTTGGAAAAATTAATTCCCTTCAGTTTGGATTATTTTGCTATATTGAGCTGATTTATGAAATGCAAAGCTCAGGACAGAAAGACAATACATACACAGCTGCACATTCCCACTTGTCTTGCCCTGCTCCTAGCAGAATCCTACTGCTTTCTGGTTATTAGGAGACAACTTCTAATTTCCAATTGAAGTTTACTCTTGGCCATCTTATACCATTAATTCTGGTGCAGACACCATCCTCTAGCTTAACTAGCTCTCCTTCTTCCCTCATGTTTACCTCCAGATGCTTTTATAGACAGCAAGTATTTTCTTGGGGATATATTCTGACGGATTAGGAAAGCAGAATTCCTCCAGCTTCATTCTGAAATATATAACCACAGGAACAGCTGTACTGGGTCATGCCCAAGGTCCTCCGCCCTCGGCATCCTGTCTGCTGACAGCAGTCATTAGCAAACGGCTTGTGAAGAATACCCAAGGAAGCATATGGTGAGAATATCCTGATGCAGCCTCCTAGCTACCACCAACTGGAGGTTTAAGGACTTTCTGAAACAGAGATTATGACTTCGTGTTTGATAGGCACGGCTCAATTTTTTTCTTCATGACAGAGTGCAGTTCCCCATGGAAACTACCTCATCTTCTAGCATCTACAGCACCTTGTGGCCTAGAATCCACAGTTTAACTTTAGCTTGAGTAAAAAGTTCTTCCTTTTGCGTGCTGCCTGACCTTTTCATTTGCTAGTACTCGTCCTCACAATGTAAAAACAGTGAGTGATCATTTAAGTTTCACCTTCTCCATATCTCTCTCTTATTTCAAAGCCCTTGCTACCATTTTTTACTGTCTCCTTCCAAAGCTGAAGAACTTCTGTACAAATCCTCATGTTCTTGCAATCTTTACCTTTATCAGATGATCCAATCTTGATCATCTAGTTTCTTCTTACTGTTACCTTCTCGGCATCGTTTCCAATTCTATTATATCTTTTTGAAGTAGCAGAGGGGACAGACATATTTTGAACAGCTGCATGTTCAAAATTTATTCAGGATGGATTTATACATTAAGCTTGTGATTTTTTTTGTTTTGTTCTCTCTTCTTTAGCCAATAAACGCTAACACTCAAATTTCAGTTTGAGATTTGAGTTTGTTCTTTTTTTTTTCCTCTGGGAACACAGTGCTCAGTTATTCACAGAACTCTAACTCCCCACACTTAATTCCTACACAATAACCAGCTCAGTATCTTTCACTCTTTATGTAAAGTGAGAACTAATTTTTTCCATTGTACACTACATTTATCTATCCTGCATTTCTCCTAGTACTTTTTCTCCACCATTTGACACTATTTCTGCAATTCTTTCTAGACAGTCTTTATCTTTTTCCTGTATTCATGTTCTTAAACTACGCAACCTGCTTACTCGCTACCTTTTCCACATCATTTATTCTGATGAACAGAAGAACTAACAAATACCAGGAAGATATCCCTGGTGGCCTTCCTGCCTTGACAAAGTTGACCATTTCTAAGAAACTGAGGGAATTGCCCTCTAAGCAGTTTAACGCCTTCTAAGAGCACAAAAAGAAGATGCACATTATATATTCCCCTCTCCATCCTCAAGCTCTGCCATAAACCTGTTCCAATATGTCTTTCTTGTGGCTTTATCACCCATGAGGCAAAGCCTCTACAGATAATGTCCAAGTGGTCCTCATTGGTGGCTGACCAATAAGCTCCTCATTTAAGATGCAAATGTATACTCTTAGTCCATAATTACATGGCAGCACCTTGCATTATTGAATTGTATTCCATTACTATCCCAGGTGATCCAGTTAATTCAACTATAATTATGCTTCCTCTTCATTTGCATGAATTTCCTTTATTTTCTTTTTCTCCATCTTATGGTTTGCCTTATATATGCTCCCATGCTCACTGAAGTACAACATGAGAAGTCAAGAAATTCTTGGGGGCATTTAATATACCCATTCTGCTCTTGGTCTTTCCAGACATTGACTTGAGACCACAGCTGTAGTCTAGCTGAAACTAGACAGACCTTGATCTCACTCTGCCTAACTGTTCCTATGTGTGCTAGCTGAAACAGAAATAAAACATTACACTTTAATATTAGCTTCATATATAGATCAGCCTTAGACTCAAATCCACTAATAACACATGGTAGTTCACTTTCAACATCTTTACTTTGCTTCGTTCAAACCTGTATGTCTTTTCTCCTGTCTCCTTGAGAAGGCCAGTTCGCATATTACCCCCATAGTACTCAGCCTAAAAGACTACAAAGTCTTTGCTGATCTATTTTTAATACTTGCAGCCTCTCTACTTATTCCCAATTAATTCCTTCCAACGTATTTTCATCCTTACATAATGGTGGTCTTTATTATTTTTTTTCCTTCATATGGGTCAGACTACTGACAGTTTTAGTACCTGAAAGAAATCCTTAGTGTCTTCGTCAACAGACTCCAGAACTCATTGGAATTCTTTTTATTTACCATTGCGTTTGATTACTTTTAGCTCTTTAGTAATAGGGGATAGTGAACAATCATTTCCTATTCACCTTCTGCATATCATTCTTGATTTTATAGACTCTGTCACATCCATCCGGTGCATAGGCTCTTTTCCAAACTGAAGAGTCTCTGCACAAACCAAAGCGGTTTTATACTTCTTTGTACTTTTTCTAGGTCACCTACAGGCTTCTGAGATGGGCTACCCAGCACTGTGTGAAGCATCCAAGGTATAGGCACGCCATAGATGTGGAGTGATATAATGATCATTTAAATCTTTCTTCCCCAACCTTTTCCTACTAATTCCTAATATTCAGTTTGCCTTTTTATCTCCAGCTGAGTACTACACTGCTGTTTCTGAGAACTCTCTAAAATGAGTCCAAGAGCTCTTCTCTAAATGATGACAGTCCACAGAGTCTATCGATGTAAATGCATAATTAGGGTTCATTTTCCTTGCATGCATTATTTTGCACTTGCCATCCCTAAATTTCATCTGCAACATTAACACGTATCAACCCACAGATCCCATGCTCCTTTTTCTGGTTCACAGATCACTAAACATTACCTGGGTCTGGTCTCTTGGATCCTGAAACTGGTTTCCTAGGTCATCTTCATAATATGCCAAATTAAAAGGAAGGCAAGAGTGAATGTAAAAATCAGGCTTCCCTTCATCTCCCTTGGTTCACTCTTCAACCCAAAGCAGTCACTGGCTGAATTTATTAAACATCTTCTTCATACAACCTCATTTTTTTTTTTTTTTCATCAAATTCTAGGAACGTTGATCTGCCCACAGTCACACAGGTGACATACTGTGGATTTCTGATGAACTGCATATAAAAAAGGGCTGCTAGGATCTCTTCCTAGATCAAACCTAGAGATGACACAGAAGAAGATATGCCCTGCACCACTGCTAATTGGGATGGGCTTTTGCAGCCCTGCAAAACTGAGCCATTTTTGACAGCAATGACATAACTTGCTCTTGTCTGCAGCTACAGCTGATCATGTTGAGTTACTTCAGTTGTGACCCCCATTAGCAGATGTTCACAAGAGCTTGTTCTCTGCTACCTGCAGAGATGTCTGATCCTTCAATGAACCCAGAGAAATGCAAATAACAACAGATCCCAAGGCAGGGTTGGGGAGGAGGTGGGATGATCTGGGACCCTGTGTCACCACTCCTCCAGCTTTGCTCGCCATTCTCTGACAAGAACAACAGGATTTCACTGATAAACAAGACTTCCTTTAAACAGATAGCATCACTAGTATGCTGTGATGTAAACACTGCAGCTAGCATCTCCACTGCAGGTTGGAGACAGCTGCCTTTCTGTCGACTGGCCTCCTCCATCCTCCTCTCCTCAGAAGCTTCATGGAGCTGTTCCCATCAGCAGAAAACCCATGACCTTGCCCAGGCTTTTAGATTATCCCAATCCTAATCCTATTCCTTTCTGTCATTTTCCGTACGTTCCACAGCAATCAGGGACTATGGTCATTGTCCTCTACCACGTTTCTCAGCAACCTGGCAGTATGAGGGTGCACAGGGACCTTCCTTTCTTTATAATTGAATTACAGTCAATGGTTGTGGCTGTCAGGCTGAAGAAATTAACTCAGGCAGATGTTATTTGCTAGCTCAAAATCAATATGAAATACACCATTTTTTCCAGCAAAATCCAGCAAGATCCACTCATCTTCCTAATCACTGCAAAGACTATGCCAGTTGTATGATGCTCCAGAGCTGTATGGTCCTGGACGAAGGGACAGGGATTTGTCTCCTAAATTGACCTCCTGCCCTATGGTGATTTAGACAGTGCAAGCAGGAGCTGCTGAATCAGCAAGCTTTTCATTTGCCTCAAAAGAACATTTATCCATTTACTCAATTTACTCAGAGGCATTTTTTTTTTTTTATTATTATTATTGAAATGATGAAGTGAAGAGGGTTTTCCCACCTGATGCTAGGAGGGATGAGGTCTTGGTGGCAGGTCTGGGAAGTGGGTGGAAGAAGGCAACACTGACAAATAATACAGGAAATGAAGTTCAGCTCTTCCCAGCTGTGCGTGCAGAGGATACAGCTTGGGGAAACATGCCACGCTTTCAAAAGCAAGGCAAAACTGCTCTCCAAATCTATTTCTCTGGGCATCACCTTCATGAGCTATGACACCTTCATAGAAGGCTATGACAAACCTCAGTCTCCGCTACGGCAACGTACCGTACTTGAACAAAAGTCTAAATTCAATTTAAATGAAAATGACTTCTAATTTTCAGTAATGACTGGTAGCACTGAAAAATAACAATCTTATTTAAAAATGCAAAGTCTAAACTCGCATAATGTCCTATATCTGCCCCAAAATCAAACGAGTCTATTCCATCAAGTTCTCTGAATGCAAAGATCAGGCCAGATGCTAATTAATCCTCCTTTTTCCTTTAACAATTTTCTATTTGCTTCTTTAGGAGTAGTTTCAGCAAGAGATTTGAAACCTAATCATCTGAACATTCTCATTTTGGTATAAAATACTAAAATGAATGTAGGAATGTCCAGTGTCATCTACTGGTAGAAAGAAAGAACAGTGCAGTATTTGTGTTAGCACAGTACCAAAGAGGAGTGGTACGAAAAGCAGTTTGTATTTAATTGTTTTGAGATTGCATTAATGACTTCAGCATTTCTATGCTTGTTACCATAACATCCAACGTAGGGACTTCATTACAGTGCCCTTATAATGAGAATATTCTTTGAAGAGCAGTCATCAGGTCACCCAAAGCATTTTAAAAGAAATACGGAGCTTTTAAAGACAAAGTAACTAAATTGTTATATGCAATAATCCATCAATATCACTTCTGAATAATGAAATACTTGGTAGATTATTTCACAGTAAACTGGCTCCAACACCAGCAAAACACTTAAACAAATGCTGCTTTTAAGCATGTGTTGACCCCACGTGTGTGAGAAGTCACAGCTAATTGGCAAGGTAGTGAACATGCTTAAAGGCAAATATACACCCATATTGTTGCTTCCCAGACTGTGCTGTCCACAAAACAAACACAGTGCTATCAAACTACCTGTGTATTATCAGGAAAATCTTAATTCTGGTCAAAAAAGGGAGTTTCTAAAATTTGATTTCAATGTTTTATCTTCATTTCAGAACCAACATTCTTTCAATAGATTATTAAAGTATATGTTCCTTATGACAGAACATATGCAATGTGACAATGCATCTTGCTAAAAATATTTTCTTATTTTATTTCTCAAGGACAGTTTTGGCAGTATAACGAAGTCCCCTTCCCTCCCCACCACAAACCATAAGGCATTTCCTTATCAAAGTTACACCTGAATGAAGACTTACATTTTAAGACAAGAATATGCATTCTAATCACGTATCTCCTTCAGCTTCTGTTTGCTACCGTGGTATCAACCAAGATGAAATTAAGCTATCTTTAGTGTAAAAAAAGATACATATGGAAAAAAAATCAAACCATTATTTCTATGCTTTTTTTTTCATGAAACATTTTCTTTCTGTATTTCGCGTTTACTGATTTATAAATGACTCAGAACTACAATCTACCTCCACATCACGTTACATGCTACAGTTAAATAGGATTTTACTCGGTTGCAGAAAGACAGAAGGAAACAGTCATGCTGCAAAACCTCCCTAGAAATACAAACTGCTCTTTCAAACTAAAATGCTACTTTCTCATTTTAATTAAAGACTTCGGAAGCATTCTTCTTCGGAAGCATTTGCTTCTGGACTGCAGCCAGAGCAAAACCCAAAATATAAAGGAGTAAAAGGAGGGAATAGGTGGCAAGCTGGCACTCCAACTAACAGGACAGTGTTTACAGAAGCTGTAATCTCTTAGTCTCTTATCTGTGAAACAGTGACAAGGGCATTGCCCCAACACAGGGCTGGGCTACACAGTCTGAAGATACAACAGACTGTGATGCATATCGATGTACTGATAACGGGGACATATACTCTTTTCTTTTTTTCTTTCCCTTTCACTATCTTTCTTTGTGTGTGATTTTAAACTCCACAAATGCTATGACAAGCTCCTTCCCTTGTTTTAAAGATGCAATCTTTAGGTCACATACTTTTGACCAAACAATAATTGACCATGCAATTAAGAAAAAGATGAGAGCTGAGTACAGCCAGCTCAAAAATACATACAGAGCTTACCCAGATCTATGAAAACAGGCAGTGCAAAATCCCTTTCATTACTAAAACTTGCTGCAATGCAGGAAATATAATGTATTCTAAAAAAATTAGAGGATGTAATGTACTGTGCACATGCTTTGCATCTCAGTGGCACCTGACAACTTCCATTCATACAGTTCAAGTTCCATCTGCTGAGACTCACCAGCCGATTTGCAAGGGAGATGGTACGTGCTGTAGCTTCAGCTTCTTGCTGACATCTGAGTTTGTCTGAAGTGGCCTTCTCAAACTTGGCTGTGAGCTTCCTCAGGTTTTCATTGAGGCGCTGCATATGAAGGAAAGGAGAATACAGCAGTATTTAAGGAAATCCCTATTCAAAATGCAACTTTGGAACATTTTTAAGGAAAAAATGGTATCTGAGTTGTTGAGGGACAAAAATCCCTGCCACTTGCCGAGCTTGCAGGACCCTCAAGCTTGGCAAGCGTGCCTACTCTCTTCAAAGAGACCATTAGCAACCTGGAAAGCTGGGTTAGCTGAGCTCCATCCCAACTCCCACTGAACAGTGGGAGATACGTTTGAAGTATCTCCAGGCTGCATCTTTGACATCCTATTTCTAGATGGGAACAACACACAATAAAGTTCTTCAACCCTTCAGACTACATGAGTGTGTATAACAAGGCAGTTCTCCAGGTGAAAAGCTCAATCAAATGCGTTCTTATATGGAGCCATCACACATCCAGGTTGGTTGGAAAGAGCTCCAGGACTGGGAAGTTGCACAAAGAACCTAAATCCCTGGGACCTTACAGTGCTCCTCATTTGATAGCAAGCAAACTAACAAACAAAAAGCTGTACTTTAGACCAGCTCTGATCTAAAGCAAATCAACTGCTCCCGTGAGTTCTTGGAATATTTTACTTTTGAGATAAGGGAAGTAGAGGTAATAATTGATTTTATCTGCACCCAAAGCAATCTGTTTAAGGCTAAATGCCTGTAAATTAACACTGTTTGAGCTAAGCACTGGAAACAAAGTTGAAAATGAAAAGGATTATATTAAGGATATCTAGAGTACTCCATTAGCTTAGGAACCTCAAAGCGGTGTCTCTCAAATTGGCTTAGGATTAATAACACAAATAGTCTTCTCATGTGTATGAATATATCTATATAAATATGTTCAAATATATAAAAATGCCATTACACATGTGAGATCTGATCAGCGAATACCTAGAAGCCTATTAAGAAAAGATCCTAGGTACAGTATGGTCCTACACTTCCAGAAAGGTTGTATAGCAACATACAAAAATTCTACACATTTGGTGTGTAAATGTGAATATGCAACTTGCTTCCACACCCATCTTGCTTCCCTATAGTGCAAGCTGCCATACTTCCCCAGCACAAAAAGCTGCTTAGCATTTGTGATGATGAAAATTTTTCACTAACTGCTCCAAATGTGCACGAGAGCTCTGGGCCAGGTCCTGAGCATGACCCCACTGTAGTCAGTGACACTCTCCAAGGTATCTTGGCCTGAACTGCAAGGCTGTATCTCCCCATCCTCCCGCATATGCTGCTCATCGAGCATGATGTCATTACTCATTACACTGAGGGGGGGAAAAAAAATCACTTAAAATAGTCAATTTTGCAAGTGTATTCCAGTGGAGTACCATTAATCCCCCCAAAGATTTCCATTTGCTTTATCAAAATCCCACTTCTTTAAAAAAGCTCAGGCATTAGAAGGTTTGGAAACAAGCAGAGTAAAGGGATCCAAACAGTTCCCTAGTGCCGTATTTCACATCTGAGATGAGAGAACGAGAGGCTAAATAGCTCTAAATCCATTCCCCCTTCAGGTTGTGAGTACACTCTCCCTTTTTATCTGCAGTGGAAAGAAGCTACTGAAGATTTCATATATTTTTAATTAAAAGCATAGTGATAATTTCAAGAATACCCTCTAGGATATATCAAGGAGGCTAATGCTGTGATGCACAGGGGTAACACAGGTAAGTGTCCAGGTGAATCCAGCTGGAGTAGCTGGTCTGTCTGTGCAGACAGATGTTTTAAGGTCACATAGTGACTTCTGAGTTGCACCATGCTTGCAACACAGCAGGGCTGTAAATGCACCTTTGAGAGGGGATTTTGCATGAAGTGTAGGTTTGGTATTAAAGCCTATCCACAAAGAAGCCTTTGATCGCAAAAAGGGCCTGCACAGCTGCCCAGATTTGTAAAGCCTCAAAATAAAACCAAACAAACAAAAAAAAACCCCAAAGAAAACAACAAACAACCACCAAGAAAGCAGGTTTGGGAGTGCAAGTGACAAATGGCCTTGTGTTGGAAATAAACTGAAAAAAAGGGAGGGATGGGATGCTATGCTGCCATCCCACGGACTGCTTGGCTTTGACCTCTTCGTTGCTCTCCATCCTTCACTACGACTGGGTATCAGCTGCAGGTGATGGGGGAGGAAAATCTGTTTTTAATGGAAAGATAATTCTAAGATGCTGAGGAGAAAGCATAGAAGCGACTGTCTGCAGAAACGCACTTATAATCACACAGTAATTTCTTGTATTCAGTGATCTTTTTTCTCTACTCTAAAGCAAGTATTGAAATTCTAAATAAGTGATGCATAAGATATGCCAACAGGGAGCCGTGCTGTAACAAATTATTAGAATCCCACTACAGCAGCCCTCAGTCTGCAAAATATAACTGTTAACCAGCACTGTGCTGAGAGATAGAGGGGCCAGCCAACCTACTGCTTTTTTTGTGTTACAAATATGCTAAACCAGTCTCTGTTTCCTTTTCCTTGCATCTAGATAGCACGCTGAGGACATGCGTTGCTTTGAGATGAGAAGACTTCTGAAGGCTCATGAGGAGCGTGGTAAATATTTTAACAATTAGGAATAATAAGAATTAAAAATTATCCTTCTTATTAAGGAGTAAGCAAGACAGAAGCAGCAAAGATGAATTATAGAAAGCAGCAACATCTAGGGCAAGGAAATAAAAGACCACAACCTACTGGATCCCCTCACAACTATGCCTCTTAAAAAGCAGGGGTGGCAAGAGAAGCCCCATTCAAACACTTAGGACCTCTAAGTCCACGCCAGGTCCCGCAGGAGGCCAAGCACAAGTCACAGTTTGCCTCGTTCTCCTCAACTTACAGCAATTTTGGCTTTGACGTTGGCCAGCTTGTCCTGGGCAGCCGCCAGCTCCGCGTTGGCCTTGCTCAGCGCCTGCCGCTTGGGCTCCACCTCGCAGAAGACCTCGTGGAAACGCACTATGTTGATGACCCAGGAGCAGAGGCCGGCGGCGGCATAGGACTTGGTAGCCACAAGGTCAGGTTGGAACTGGGGATCCTGCAGATACGGCTGCAGGGCCTTGAGGCAGTTCTCATGGATGTTCTCCTTGTTAAACTTGATTAGGGCATCTAAGAAGCCGTCCACTCGGGCCATGGCCACTCTGGCTGCTTTCCAGCTCCTGTCCTTGGGAATCTTTCCAGAAGGGGCCATCAGCACCATCACAGCTGCGGTGACATTGCTAACGGCAGAAGGGGGTGACCCGAAGGACCTCAGCTCCGTCAGGTTCTTCTGAAAAGCGAAAACAAGGTTATTAGACAAAAAACGAATAGGGTTTCTTTTTACTTAGCAACTAATAGAGTCAGGCTCCCAAGTTATCAATCTGCGCGAGAAGCTTTGAAGCCTGAAGCGTGCTCTGAATTTTAAACGTTGTGACTCATCACCGGCACGGCCTCCAAACTCCCCGGAGGCCCCGCTGGCTCCTTAGGTGTCCATCAGTTGTGTCCCCTCGGCATCCCAGCCAGCTCTCAGCCTAGTCAAAACACGCAACGGCTTCGGATAGATCTGGAAGGAAAGCAGTGGAAAATCTTCCCCAGCTGCACGAACCAAGCAGAGAGTCCTGGAGCCAGAAATAACTTTTAACTCAGGATGCTGATAAATGGCACTGCCGCCTGCTCGATCATTGCTGCCTCGAAGTCACTGTGTTCACTGTATACATGCTAAACTCCCTGCATCCTGCTCCTTGTATTCCACCTGGGATGAGCATAATATAGTTTCCCAGCTTAAATTTCAGAATTTTGGGTGTTCCCAGCCATCCTGTCCATAGGGAACCAGAGCCCTGCACGGGGAGCTGTATTTTCAGAAGGAACTAAAACACAAGCAGCCAGAAACGCTCTCTAGCTGCAGAATATCAGAAGCTGCAAAGTGCCATGCTCGAATTGAAGGACTTCAAAGGGATATTCCACAGTCTGGATGTGCAGGAATAAGGAAAGAGAAAGCTTTCCAGAGAACAAGCTCTGTAAAACAGCCTCTGGCCCCACTAGAACTGCCAGGCTCCCTTCGTGCTCCCGTGTTTCTACTGTTCCCATTCACCCAACCCAATTTCAGCCACTTTAGTTAAAGGTCTTCACCAGGAAAGAGGTCATTGAAATGAACTCTGAGTCTCCATCAAAGAAGGACGTGCACCCCTCAAACAGCACACTGGGATGCACTGATCCACGGAGGGGCTCCCATTTTCCAAACTGCCAACACAGGCAATTTCAGAAAGTCTCTGACATGAAGTGGAACGCATCCCACTCCACGCATAAAGCTCCGTCTCAGGGAAAAGACAGATTTACCACAGGATCCTGACGTTGCGACAACGTGATGCTATGAGGATCATCAGCTGACACTCCAAATCCTCTTTCTGCACCTATGCAAGTCAATTTTTGTATAGGAATAAAAAGCAAAGTTAGGCCAGCTGTTCTGCATAATACAGTAGAGTCACAACAAAAATAAGAATTACAGGAGAGTTGGTTAAAAAAAAAAAAATTTGAAATTTTAGCAGTCCCTGGTTTTGATCAGTTTTGAACAGTTTTAAATCTATATTCTATGAAATTCTCATAGAGGGGAGAGTGTAAAACCTCTGAGAACTCATTTCTCAGACAAACTGCCAAAAATCTGTTTCCAAATGTGCCTTCTTTGTCTAAAGGCTTTCTTTTACCTTTTGTTAATAAATGAGCTGATAGAGACAGGCCCTTGGGCGTCAGGTGCATTTCCAGGGTAAAATGTCTATAATTAACACGTTCAATGAAACAGGGCAGACCAGGAGTGCAGGGGAGCACTTCTGACATGTCACCCTCCATCTCGTATCCTCTGCTCAGCTCTCCGTGCAGGACAGACCTTTCTTCTGCCCTGAATGTGAATGTGACCTTGCTCGAAAACAAAAAAGAAAAAAAAAAAAGAAAAAAGAAATGCTAGAATGTTCAATTGTCTGTGATTCAGCCATGGCAGTTT
>JAVCKT010003114.1:10410-20530 GCA_032273925.1 Rhynchotus rufescens | reverse complement strand
AAAATAAGTAAGACTGCTGACGCAAACTAAAATAAAGTGGACACACAGTGTCTGGTAATTTCTGGAAGAAGAAAAAAATATCTTTTAGATCTTACCACTGTACCTAAAAATAGAACTTATGAAGGGAGAGGACACCCATGACTCCAACAGCCAAAGCAGAGCAGAGAGAGGGAAATAGTTCCAATTTCAATTAAGAAAGCAAATACAGAAAATGTTCAGAAAAAAAAAAAAAAAAAAAAAAAAAAAAAGAGTCCTGTGTATTTTAGACAGAGAAGAAGCCACATCCTGGGTCTTAAAACCATTATGACCAACGTCTCACCATGTTCTCTGAGGAAAAAACAAAACAAAGCAAAACAAAATCCCAGTATCTTTTGTTTGCTGTCTATAGGATTCAGCTTTCAAAATGAATGTCATGTGAGGATGAGTTTACTCTGGCAACTGCCATACATATCTGAATAGCAGAATAATTCATTAAGCAAACTCAGGCAGAACTCTTTGGTGCCTTACATCTACAGTGATCAGTTCCTCCTCAGTTTATCAAGAGTGTTCATTTTCCTTGAATCTGACCTCTCTCTCCCTTGTACCTTTTGAAATGTGTGTCTATCAAAAGACAGATTTGAAGATATATTAAAAGTGCTATGAGAATTCAGAAAAATAGTATTATTATATTACTAAACCGTATTACTAAATACCACCAACCTTTTTCTTTACCTTGCAAACTGTGGTCCATTGGAAAGTGCTTGGTTTCTTCAAAGGCCTTACTTATTATTGGTCCTTTTAGAAGTGCGTTGATTGCATCAACCTACAACAGGAATATTGCCAGTCAGTGCTAGTGAGACTTGCAAAAGAAAATTTGGACAGAACTATCGTGGGAAAACGCAAAAGCCATGACACTACTTGATTTTGGAATGATTCATAAGCATCCCTCCATTAGCAAAAAGCATTAAGCTATTTCAACCAGGAACTCACATATTTTGCATAGACAAGTAATGACCCACATGTTGAAGACAAAGGCAACACAAAATAATTCAGCTGATCCTATACATCTATACACATTTGCCTGCTAAACTGGTACACTCACCTAGTACCTATATATGAGGCCCATCCTGATCACACAAGGATACTTTGTGACAGACACTTTATTGTCTCTTTCCTTATATTCAAAGCTTTTCTTCTCCTTAAACTAACACATTTAATATAAGGTGCCAACCTCACCTTAATCACACAAGGGAATTTGAATATTGATGAATTTGCTTTCTCGAGCTTTTCTATAAACTGTTTACTTGCATTGTACTCCAAAATCTTAATAGATTGCTTTCTCTCAAAATACGATTTAATTAAACAGTCTGATACTTCAGATCTTGTCTCAGCACTGATATAGACCATGAATTTCAGTGTATTAATAATGGTTTACAGACCTGGTTAAAAAGATGTTCCAGACAGCCATGGAGTTTGTCTTGTTTATCTAAAGGGATCCTCATATCATTGGGAAGTTCATCCCCTAATAAAGGGAAAATGAAACATTAAGTGTGATGAGGTCATGGCACAAGCCTTCGCACTGGAGTGGATGAAAAATGACTGCTCAAGACAAAATAGTAGCTCAAGAGCTTTTTCTGTAACTAAGACATCAAAATACTCACGATTCTTCATATTATGCAAATGTCCAAAATGTAAGTAATATTATCTCTAATATCTCTTCCCTATTCCAGATCTATTGCGATTCAAGTGAAAATGAACATACACATATATCCTCATATTCTTGTGATTAGTTTTGAGGAAACCATCTTGGCAACTTAAACATACAAGTGCACAAAACTAGCAAGGAACCTACTACAGGGTCTGGTATGAGACGTATGTGTTTTTCCTATGCATATACTCACCTGATCCCATCTCATCGCTGCCTAAATAAGAGCTATTGCTCCGGACACTGGTGTAGGACAACACTGAATCCCGGTTACTGTTACATTCACTAGAAACAAAAGCAAAGAAGGTGTTTAAAAAAAAAGGCTGTGCTGAGGCCCAGTCTCTAATACATCACCGTTCTGTTTGTACTAACACTGCAATTGCCAAAGCAAACTCTCTTAGGCAGACAGTACAAGAGAAAACCCAGTTACATGCAGCACACGAGGCCTCATGGGCTGCAACTGTAGGAGGATGTCTTTTTTTTCCATTTGTAATGACCACTCAGTGCTTAATGTATTGCCTGGATCCTATAAAAAACGAAAATGAACTTCCCACCACAGGCTTCATTTGGACTGTGTCATTAAACATGCGCTAGAAAAACAGACTAGGGGAAGAATAATTTTACTCTATAAATTTGAACCTCAGCAGAACCCAGCGTTAGCTGCCAGGTCTCAGGATATCACATCACCCACTTTCAGCATATGTTGAGGGTGCACTAGCACAGATAGCAGAGACAAGAGGGCCAGCTAAAGAATCCCTACCGTTGGAGAACCAGGCATGACAGAACCCAACTGTTTCAGGGAGCAGAAAACTCACTTCCATTGGCTTCACATGAGTGCTGGCTCCACACAACACATGGAAAAATCTAGCCTTAATCTCCTCTGTTTAAAGTTCAGTTTACACTAACCATAATTTAATTAAGTTTATTAAAACGCCACAGATTTCACACTGCCCCCTTCCAGGTAAATGACACACTGTTTTTAATGGTACAAGCCCAAGCTAACACCTACAAGATTCTCCATAAAGATTAGCTCGCCTTCTATTTTTATTTTGGACTTATGTGAGGAAACTAAGTAAAAGCAATTAAAAAATGCCAAGTCCCTCACCTGGGTTCTTCCCTATCCCTTCCCTGGGATTTTTCTTTTCTTCCTGGGTCCTTCCCTACCCTATTATTAAAGGCATTTTTTTTTTTTTTAAAGAAAACTTAGGGTGACTGCCTTATAGCACAAATTCTTATGAAATCTGAATTACACCTCTAACAATCCATGAGGAAAAAAAAATTATACAAACAACATATTTTCTCATCTGCAGTTTGCCTATTCTTGGAGCTCCTCAGTGATTGTTTTTCAGATCAAAAACTACCAAAACACAGTTTATTCCCATTTGAGTAACTATGATCTGTAATTTGTTCTTAATTTTCTGCCTGTCTATTAAAGGTAAGACTGAAAACTATTTCTCAGCTTGACTTTGTGTGTAGAATTGTGGAGCAAGTGACAGACATGCAGAGATGCTGGTTTTGATCTTATTTTGTTACACAGATTAGCTTCAATTACAGAGCACTTTTAAAGTGGTTAGTGTTGGGAAATGGCATTCTCATTAATAAAGAAGGAAATTCTTCACATTTCAATAAAACAACTCCAGAGCACATGAGCAGATTTAAATCTGTAAGAACAGACAGATGCCACAGATCTCAACATCTTAAGTGCTGGCTGTTTCTATACCAAGTTGATATCTACCGTCCCTGGAGATGTTCAGGATTCAGCTGGATAAGACCATAAGCAATTTTTGATCAGGAGATTGGGCCATACAAGCTCCAGAGGTCCCATCCAACCTGAATTATTCTGTCATTTCTACAGTTCTGTATAAATGTTACCCTCCTTTTAGTATCAATGTAAAAACAAATGAACAAACAAGCCATCACCAGGTAAAGATGCAAGCCTGCTGCATGGAAGTTTCAAAGACATATTATTCATTTATAGTTACTCTAATGCTCATAACTTTCTGAAGCATGTCTTTATGTACAGGAAAAGTCATGCTATGAATGTTAAAATGACCTGTTAAGAATGCAAAATAGCCATGGTCAGATTTGATCACAACTTCTTATTTTGTTCTTCTGAAGTTCACTTTTCAACTGTTTCCTCACAAGAAACACAGACTTGGAGTGTGTGAGATTTTCTTTGGTAGCAAATATACCAGGAGAGGCACAGTCAATCAAGTCTCAAAAACAAGGTTTTGAGACACCTGAATAAATATTTGCATTTGTGGTTTGAAAGGTCCATTAAAAATAAAGAGCTGGATGTCCATTTCTCTTTCTCAGTATCTTAGACTTCTGGGAAAATTGTTTGCAGACTTGAATGGAAAAGTCCCCTCACAATAGCAACTATTATAAGATCAAGCAGTCTGCAAACTCTGCTGAGCTTCTGTGGTTCCCAATTATATGGATTAGAAGGGTGAAGTCACATTTGACTATACTATGTTAAGATATTTTGTTTTCTGAAAGTCCTAGTATTGTGATATTGTTGTAAAACAAGATTTTTAGCTGCATACATCTCCATGGCAATAAATGTGGTGAATAATTACAGCTAGTTACCACTTTACTAAGTTAAGGTATTTTGACCTGAAAATAACATTATTAGGAAGAATAAGAAGATTCCTAGTAACAGAAAAGCCCTTAAACATAATAACAACAGGCATGCAGAAATAATAATAACAGGCACTTTTGAGAAGCCTGGATCTTCTCAAATCCAGAGATGGCACCATCGCTCCTCAGTGCAGAGCCGCAGGGAGTGGTTACCCCACAGCACTGCACCAGAGGCACGCTTGTGTCAAGGCTAACCATGTGGAGCTCTTTGTTTGCTTCTCAGGCAATACGATCTTCAAAAATCTGTCCAATTGGTAAACCCTTGAGAAATGCACTGCATTCATGTACATGCACCACACTTTGGAGATTTCAGACATTTTAGTCATGCAAGATATATTTACAGATATAAACAATTTGTAACGTGCTCTGAGAAAAAAATCCTGGTCTATAATTTGTCATCTACTGCTAAAACACTGAGACAAAACGAGACAGAGAAAGAAGATGGAGAGTTGCAGATACTACTGAGTAACTTTTGGCAAGAGTTCACGTGACAACTTTGTGACGTGCGACAAGGGAAATCAGCTATTACTAATCCATACCTGGATTAGAACTTCAAAATACTGCTTAGTAAGATGAAATAGACACATCTATCTCTGGACTAACCTGTAAGAGTCTCTGAAACTCATTGTGTCATGTCCAGAGTCTTCTTGGTCCTCCTCAGAAACTTTGAAGCAAACCTTCTTGATGCCGCCGTGCTCAGCTTTGTCAGTATCACTCTCTTCTGTTCCCAGGGAAGGTGGAGATGTTTCCTCTGTGGATGGAGGTTCACATGCACCACCCTCAGTAGGTTCTGTTATGGTGGACAAAAGTCTGCAAAAACAAAGCACACTGCTCTCAGGGACTGGCTGGGTAGCCTCAGAAAACACTGTCATGACTATGACTGCAATTCAGTTATGTGAATCAAAAGCAAACTTGTCATTTTAGACTCTGCACAGTTTACACCTCTGCAAATTTATAAAACAGTAATGCTTATTAATTTGTAAGTTTAATATTGAACTTGGCGAAGAGTATAAAGCTGTGACTCGTTTATCCACACAAAACTCATCTAATCCCCCTCTTGCCTCAAAACAAAACCAAAATCTCCCAGTCTAGGTGAATTAAAGCAAAGCTACTTTCTTTAATAAGTTCAATTTTCCATAAATTTTTTCAGACTCCCCTTTTACCACTGAATTTGAGATTAAAAAATACCCTCTCACATTGTTCACTACAGAATGAAAAGATCCACCCCCTTCCACAGTGGGGCCTATCTCACTGGCCCCTCATAAAAGACAAGACATTAGCTCAATTCCCATGCCTGGGACATAAACCTTTCTATGTCATAATTTTCCTTATTTATCACCTTTACTCCCATCATACTTTTGTCTCCTTCCACTCCTCTAGTATCTGTGAAGAAGAAATACGGTAGCTCTTGAATTCAGGTAGTTTTAGGAGCAAATAACAATTAGAAACACACTAGGGGAGGAGCGGAGGAGGAGGTTTGACACTTCACAGCAAACAAGGAGCAGTAAGGCAAGTGTGTGCAACAGGCAAGTCTGAGTGTAGCGATTGCTGCTGAAAGGCACAATATATTTTCCAGAGGTGAAACTTCCATTTTGTAAGAATTGCTCTCTGCAGTGCACAGTGGATTCTCTACTCACTTATTTATCTGAATGACATATTGCTTCATTTCCTTCACTGCAATGTCAAGTTTGTTAAAGAGGTGCAAGTAGGAGTCCTGTATTTCCCGGTCTTCCTGTTTCAGTAGAAAACTGAGTCCCCTTTCTTCCTGACTTGTTCCTCCATTCTGCTGGCCAAAGCTACCATCAAGGTCTCCATCTTCAGGGGCCAGGCATCTCCAGGACGGTGCAGCCATCGTGGTGATACAATGCTGAGTGTTTGAGACCGGATTTAAGGTACCTAATAAACATTAAAGTTCCAGTTAGTATGGCTTTCATGCCTTTCTGCGCTCCATCCCACTAGTGATAGTTTGGGATGGATGAACTTTTAAAAACAACAGAATTAATATAAAGAAAAATTCCCAGAATTATCTTGTCAGATCACATTCTATTAAAAAAATGTTTTTAAAGAAAAACCTTTTTTCCTTGCAAATCAAATATATATTTTTAGTTATTGTAGTTCAGAAACAGGTGAAGTCACGGAAGTAACGATAGCCAGCGCACATCCATACACTACTCATATTGACTACATGTATATCTAAAAACACTTGTGGAAATGTTAAATGAATTTAGACTCTCAGGAGTTGGTTAATACTATTATTCTTGCTTTAAAGTCATTCATTCTGTCCTTCTGTCACATACACACACAGAAGCACACACAATTCTCTATTTTTTCTATATATAAAAACCAAACTACAGATACATTTATTAATGTACAGTAATGTACATTAATGTACAGTAAAAAGATACAATTTCTATGAAGTTATTAGTAGGATTTGAAAATTAATTAGCACCTTGTTCAGGATCAAGGCCAATAATAGAAGGTTTCCGTCCAATGCGAATGCTGAACGACCTCCCTGCTGAGGTAGTGTTTTTGGGGTATGACACCTCCATGAGGTTAACATGGCAGTTGGTGGGGCAGAAATCCATGCTGTTAAGGGAATGTGGTTCCATGATGGCTTGTTTGAAGGCAGGGCTCACCTTTGTCTTCAATTCATCTGCAAACTAGGAGAAATAAAGCAGTGCTACTTCACTTGCAAAAATTTATGATGCCCCATAGACAATCCTTTTTCCTTCCTGCTGTCTCCTACTCCAGATCATACGATTTCTACTGCAGCTAAAATAATACTTTCCTAAAAAAAGGGCTTCTGGTATTTTATTCATTCATAAGGTAGAGATGGAGCCGCAATAACGTGTTCCAACTCAGCTCTGACAAGCTGAAAGGAGTGCTTTACAAGCAAGTTCCTTTTCCCTCACAACTTACAATCTAATTAACTTGCAGAGTGCTCTTCGTGTCACTAGGACACCTACCTCCAAAGCAGGTCAGGTTCATAAATAAAGAATAGTAAGAGCATCAGTCACCACTGTGCAGCATTGCCTCAAGACTTCACCCATAACCAGTAACGTACCTCTTGGTAGTTTGCAAGCCTTCTGCTAATGTTCTCCAGCTTAGTGTCACAGATTTGCCGGAATTCATACTGGGGCATGGTAGCCACAGCATTGCTGAGGGATATGAGCCGTTTGCAATTCCTTATGAAGTGACTGTCCTCTGCAGCAAAGGCCTCTAAAATCTAAAAGAGACAGAGTCAATGCTACTCACTTGGCAGTGAGGGGAAAATACAGTTTTCTTCCACTGAATAAATCCTAAAGCATGCATACTGACATGGTTGAATAAGGCTGCCTCCATAAGAAATTGTCTTTATCACTAGTGGGAACCATAATTATTTCTAGCCCCAGATTTACAAAATATCTCCAATTCTTTTCAGAATAACTGACACGCCTTAAAACAGGCACTGTGCGCTGCCAAGGTAACCTGCTCTGCATGCTTTCCCTTCCATGGCACATAGCAATAATGTCATTGGGATGTGATGGAAACCTATGCTATTAACTCATTGATACCTTGAGTAACAACAAAGCTTTACCAGGTAAGAAAAAGGGAGAATTCCACAACAGAGACCCCTTCAGACCCCTAATGGCTAAAATCCTCCAAGCATTTGCTGACTTGTCCACACCAAAACTGTTACAACTGGGTGCATGCTAGTTAAGAACCCTCCAGGCAGGATTAGGAAGAGCAGGCGCTGCCTAATCAGAAATGCTAAGCCAAACACCAGGGGACTTCTGAGATTATTGGCCTCTCT
Organism: Rhynchotus rufescens; assembly: GCA_032273925.1. NCBI lineage: Eukaryota > Metazoa > Chordata > Aves > Tinamiformes > Tinamidae > Rhynchotus > Rhynchotus rufescens. Next base: position 12,413 of record JAVCKT010003114.1, on the reverse strand, counting down.
GTTTAGGCATGAAGCTGGCCACGTTCGATGTCTGGTACCTTTGCAGTGAGACTGAAGCAACCTTTTGGTTCTACAATTTTCTCTAGGACAAAGGATTTGATTCCCGCGTTGCTCACGTATTCGTACACCACGCCGTGCTCCAGGTGGGTGTTATCCACAGTCAGGCTAATGAGAGGTGTTTCTTCACTAGGGATCAATGGAGAGCTGATGGCCTGTGGTGTTTGGGCTGAAACCAAAGCAAGTCATTAGAGGCAGCACACATGCAAATAGGCATGTGTATGGATGAGAAACCTGTTGAGATGCAAATATAGCACTTTGGGCTCAAAAAGTCTCTGAACCACAAGCCACTAGAGGCTGGGAGAGTCTTCTGAGGAAGATATTTGCTCCTCCTGAGACCTCTGCAGTTGGACACTGCTGGAAGCAGTGATAGGAGACAATCCATGTGCTCCACTCCATATTCTGATGTTCTTGTATACAAGTATGCATACATCTGTGCACGGGACACCACTTTTAGTTCTGTTTAGCATTCAGATACACAGTTTCCAGCTCAAACTAAAGTATGTTAATCAAAGAATCGTTTGTAATTCACCCTGTAGAACACCTGCTGCATCTCTTTCCAAGCTATAGGATGTCCTCTACATGCATTCTACATGTGGATACAAAAGTGAGAGCAGAGGAAGAGGTAACATTTTTGTTCCTTTCTCTTTTAACGTAACAAGCTAAAACACGCCACCAATGTTTGCAGAAAGCAGTATACCAGGCCTGTTTCTTGCTAGGACCCTAGTTTTGCCTAGTGCATTCACTTCGGGAAGTACAGATCTACTGCAGAAAAGTAGATTAGAATATTAGTCTGTATGACCTGGGTTGTCTATCCTTGCCTCTAACAAGGAGAACTGCAGATGCAAACTTCTGCCCACGATTTTCTTGGCTTTGCTTGGAATTTTGGGTAAGACTAAGTGTTGTAACAGTAACCACATGCCAAACAGGGCCCACACGAGGATCCTCTTTTGTCACCACTCTGTCCTGTTTTTGTTACCTGCTAACTTTGAAGGCTTGCTTATATCCACCGGTCCCTAGTTCTGCATGGCAGTTCCCTTACTTAGCAGCCTAATGCGTAAGAGTATCTCGATTACTGCATATGGCACAGAAGAGAGCTTTGTTCCATGAAAATTACTTTCCAGTGCAGTATATGTTACCCTAGCTCTTAGACACTGTGTAATTATACTGGCCAGTGGCTTGACGTCAAAGCTATCAACTAAATAACTCCAAAGAGCACATGCCTTCTCAGCATGCAAGATCCTAGTCATTTACTGCAGGATCGGGGCTATTACAGCCAACAAAAGTAGATATAAACAAGCGTTTCTTTTTCCTCTACCTATATAACAAATGATGTTAATAATAAAAATTCTCTAAAGCAGTAGCAGGAAACATATATCTAGGAATACACAGTGAATTTCTGTTTTCTGTTCAAAGTCCAGTACATATCTCTTCAGAGTCACAGGTGTATGATTTCTATAGGTATCTCAGTTTTACTTTCTCCTAAATAAACAGTGTGAGATTACTTCCTCAGCCAGACTTCATTTTACAAGAGAGCTTTGCTGAAAAAGAGATATTCCACAATGATAATTACATTTAACACTTCTACTGCAGTTTTCCCTCCTGATTTGAAAGCACCCAAATCTTCCTTAGTTTTCCTTTCCCCATAAGAATCTTTACCTGATTCCTGATGGCTGTTCTCTAGGGGATCTGATTCTGCACCTTCTTCCAGCGAAGGGTCTTCTTTGCTGGACCCAGGATGACTGCCATTCAGATAGGCACTAGATGTGGACTGCTGAGCTCTGTCCTCCTCAGCATCTTCATGTGTTCTGTACACCCACTGGTACAATCCCTTTCAAAAGATATAGGCTTGAACTAAAGTAAACCCTTAGTAAAAATGCTTGATGGGGAGAAAGGGGAGAAGGCAATCTATTTCCTTAAAGGCCTCATATTCATACCAGTGCTTC
>JAVCKT010003114.1:0-10385 GCA_032273925.1 Rhynchotus rufescens | reverse complement strand
TATGCTGTAAAGTGTTCCAGAACTTCAGTATAATCTGCATGGGTTGCATTATTCCCATTCACTTTCAAAATACACTGCCCTGGATGAAGGCCTACAGCTGCAGCTTCCGATCCTGGAAAAGAGAAAAAAGAGGATACAGACAATGAAGCCATTGGGCTATGGGAAGGAACCCTGGAAAGATTACAAAAGATTCTGTTTAAGAGCTGTAGGAAGGAAAAGCTGGTTTATAGTGCTGGTGGAGAGCTTTATGGAGTGTGGAAATGCTGGTACCATTTTTTCATATTTGCACTAGTCCTGGCAAAAATACAGCATCCCCTAGGTCTGAATTCATTTATGCTATTAATTGAAAACTCTATGGGAAATAATTTGGGAAATTTAGATGCTCTTCTAGTCTTTTATTTAGGTTTGATAAGGCCTATTTAGATGTAAGCAGTTATATATAAATGTTTCTCTTTGTTGTATTTGCATAAAGTAAAATGCAGAATACTGATCTGCCATGCAATTTGCCAGGGTCTGACAAGGAGATTATGCTGTACTTAAAGAACTACAGTAAGTACAAAACAAAGTTATCAACTTCAGTGGATTTACTCCAGATCCACACGAACAAGATTCAGTTACAAATCCAGCTCCTAGAAATCTACAGTTAAGGTGATTAACTTTTCAGGGCAACATAATTTAAAATTCATACTGTTTTATTCCAAATGCAGTTTGGCCTTTGCTAATAAAGCTCTAGCAAAGGAAAACATTATAGTGAGCACATCTAGTTTGCACTCTTTAGCCTGTTAAAAAGTGATTAGAGGTGAAATATGAAAGTGTGTACTAATGTGCCTCCCTGAGCACGTTGCTAGGTGTGTTTGGGTGGTGACTGTTTTCTATATTCTAGCTAAGCATTTATATTATCACACCTATTACACTGAAGGAAGGAAGTGGTACACAGCTGAGAAGTCTTATTTTCCGCATTTGCTGAAAATAAGGGTAAAAGTTGTGCTTCGTTTGCAGCTTAGTTTGCTTTTCACTTAGAGAACTGGTAACTGCCTCTGGCCAGCTGTGTTTTCTGCTTTAGAAGGACCAGACAGCTTGTCTCTATCTTATATTGGTAGTTTACAGCAACATAAACTAATATAAAGGGAAAGGCAGCCTTCCAGCTTGATAGCATTTTCTGTGACATTAAGAAACAGGAATCCCATCAGCACCTTCACAACTGAAGTGTCCCAGCTATAGCTGCCACTGGCAACAAACTGAAGAAGTTACAGACAGAATCATGTCTTGGCTTCTTCACACCCACCTAGTTTTACCTCTTCACTCCTATGGCTGAAAGCTGTGTCTTATTGGTCTTACAAGCAACCAGGCTGAGATGTCTGTGCAGGTGGGTTTGGAAAGTGGCAGAGCTCAAGTGGACTTCTTAAATGTCCTGAGGCAGGAACTACCTCTTTGGTCTGTGTTTTTGTATTTGAGTGGGATGTTTGACCTAAGGGTTCCTAGACATAAGACACACACAAATATATGTACAGCTGTACTCCAACCTCAAGTGTAGCACGGCATGTCTACTTACCTCTTCCTACTGCATGAACATATGGTGGTGCTGCTCCCCGTATCTGAAAACAAAGTGCTTCAGGACCATCTGGAATTTTAATAATCCTGCAGGAAAAGCAAGGAGAAAAAACAGCTTTCTGTTAGACTGTCAGAACTCTGTGCAATTCTAACAATGTCTGTTTTTGGCATTCACAATTGTGTTTTGAATTAAAGAAAACACTTGCACTGTTTGAAAATAAATTACAAGTAAAAAAGTTTGAAAGAAATCAATCCATCCCCATTCTCCAGGGCAGAAACAGCTGTATCTAGATGTCTTTAACCTATTTTTAAAGATCTATAAAGATTCCACGTGTTCTCTGGCAACGTTTTCATGACTTCTGTTAGAATGTTTTTTCAAATGTCGAATCTGAATCTTCCTTGCACCAGCTATAGTCCCACTTGTCCTGCTCATAGTACACAGAAGAAAGAGAGCTGTGGCAGCAGCCTTTCATGTACTTTTATGTTACTGTCTTCTCTTCCTTGGGCTTAGTAATATCAGCTCTTCAATCTCTGTTCACAAGTCATGCTTTGTAGCCTTGGTCTCTGATCAGTTTTTCTTGAAGTGCAGCACAGAAGCCTGGGCATAGGCTGCGTCCCCATACTCCCCCATGCACAGAGATTCCTCTAAAAACATATGTAAGAAAGCCCATCAAGGAGGTGCTAATCCCAAATAACAATGTAGTCATTGGAATCTAATTTCAAGCAACTGCTGTTGGGCTGACGCTTCTGTATGAAACTGTTCTAGCAATTTTTGACATCGACTTAGGTTTTAATAACTGCTGAAATGAAGTGTCCCATCCACAACAAGTAGAGCTGTTAATCAAAATATTTGTGTATCAAAACATCAAAATGTTAATCACACGTGCCAGACAGAGTTATTTGACACTATTTAGCAAAATTGTGCAAATCTCTGATGCTAAGATCTTCCTTCTCCATAATCAGTATTGGTATACTGTGTTTCTGTATTTTCTATGCCTCTGTTTCTGGACTATCTCAGCTTGGGAAAATTTAAAAGCAAAGACAGCTGCAATACATGGTCTTGATGTAGAGTGTCATCAAGATGAATATATGATGGGTGAACTCTTGTCCCAAAGCTAAGGTTTGGTGAATATTTATGTAAAACATGGACCAAACTATGTGTTTACAGACTGAAAAATATACCAAGCAGCACCCTTGTTAACAAAAATAAATGAATTGTTATGTGTTTGCAGGTCTCTAGGGATCTGAAAGTCTTGTGGTCTGCAAGCCTCTTCATTTCGAGCAGGATGTTTTAAACCAAAGGAGACTTCAGTGAGCAGAGGCAGTGAGTGTTAACAAGTGTGTGCACACCCTACAAGTACCCAGACCAATAATATCCTGCTCTCAGTCTGTGCTATTCTGGTGCAACAGATGGGAAATTCTGTTTTGCTAATTAAAATTTGGCATTTCTGAACTTATGAAGAAAATCTCTGCCAGCTTGGTTTAGAAGCCATCTCATTCGTTTCTTTCTGTTGAACTGTAGCTCCTGCATGTAAAGCTCATTGTAAAGTTCACAAAGTTCTCACTGCACAAAATTAAAAAAAAAAAAACAACCAGGTTTTTAGATAAATTTCTCTGTTGTCTTGATACTTACTCTTTGGATTTGGTGGCTATCAGAAGTCTAAGCGGCCTTCGTGAGCAGAATGACTGGTTTAAGATGGTTTCCACTTCTGAGAATGGGCGTAGGAACACCAGGTCCTCATTGATGGAATAGATCTTCCTTCCCATCTGCAGGCCGGCCATCTGCAAATGAAACCAATGCCACAGGCAACCTCAGTGGGCAGCAGGGTCTCTGTCGCAGAGATCTGCTCTGAGACACTCAGCTGCTCCTTGCATTGACGGATCCTAGGATCACTGTTACATGGAATATGGTCTACAGAGTGGAGTCATAAAATCGTTTGTCATTTAGCCTTAAAAGTCATCTGTATTTACATCATCTGTACTTACATAAAAGAAAAGATTTCACCCATATCCATGGGCCACTAACTGCTACAGAGTTGCAGTATAACTTAAGATAGATGGTTCTTAAGATTTGGATTATAATTCAATGGAAATGTTTCTGCTATTTGCATTCAATTCTATTTTAGAATAATAATTATATATTTTTATATATATACACTTTATATACATACAAAACTTTTATATTTTAAGGCTGTTTTTCTCAGTGTAGCTCATGCAACTAATTTATGTGCCACCAGCCTGCACATGAGACCCCAGCCTGCACACATGGATATATGAAGTATATATCCATGGATAAATCCATGGATATATGAAGTACAGTGTCCTATATTAAGCCCTACAAACCGGTACTTTCAGTTAAAAACCTGTTACTTTCACTAGTGGGGCAGAACTAACAAGGCTAAAGGAGAACGTCGCAACACATCTCCTGAAGAGTAAAGGCCTCCAGCATCCTGGAGCTCACATTTTGGGCACAACGGATGCTCCTTATGACGACTCAGTGCAGTTGTCTGGATCCAGGCCACTGCCTTTCCCCAAATGCCAGCAGCTTGAAGAGCTGCTCGCTATTCATCTGCATGGCCAAGGGCCAACTGGCTGTTTGTTGAACACGCTCTGTTCAGACACCAGACATCTGCTTGTCAGTTGGCTGCCGGGAGTAAGAAGCAACCACACCTCCCTGAGGGGTCATTTTTGCGCTCTTGCTTCCTTCTCATAGTGTGAGTGTCTCATTCAGACGTCAGCTCCAGGATCAAAATTTGTGTGAATGAATCCCACTATAATTGACTTGCAAGTGAATTGGCTTAGAAAGGAAGATAAGGTACAAATTGAGGAGATGTCGATGTTTTTCTGAAGATGAAGGAGCTTGGGCTGTGCATGAATCTCCACAGCAATCCACATCCACCAACCATTTTTTTTAATGACCCTTGTTTACAAGAGCTGGGCAAGTGCTATGATCACAGATGGGTGCTGAGAGGGAAGGGCAGGGCAGGAGCCCGACAGGCAACAGTCCCAAGCTGAGCTGCTCATCACCGTGAAACTGCTATTTGAGCACTCTGTCAACAGAGCAATCTGATACTGCAGCAATTCCAACGACTTTTAAATACGGTTTGTGACCACTGGCAAAACTAACAGCTCACAGAACACTGTCTAGCTAAGGATCAAAAGAAAAAAAGAGAGTAATAACAAAAAACACCTTTCTTTTTGAATAAATCCCTAACAGCTCCCCGTTTCAATGCAGCTTGCCACCACAGCCTGTGCATGGCAATTTTGTTGCTGCTACACTAGGGACAACAGATCACGGTCCCCAGTTGAAAAATAATGTGTTAATCTTGAATAGAACGAGGCTACTAATAGATTTGTCCCCACTTCAACTGGCAGACCTGGGCTCTTATTCTGGCCTGTGGTCTGACAGGCCTAATGAAAGCAAGGCACTGTGATGGACGCTGTGAAGCCAAGCTGCATGTCTTAATTCTTGTCCCCGGAGAGCGGGACAGCAGGCACAGGCTTTCGGAGCAGCCTGCAGCCACCGAGTTGTGCACAGCCACATGCTGGATATCTTCGCAGGATCACAAAGCAATTAAAAAAGCTCAAGAACATAATGAAACGCATCACTGTTGGACAGTAGGTCTTCCCAAAATAAGCTGACAGCTCTCCAGCTCAGTGAGATGCAGAGGCAGTTCTTTTCTACAGCAATATTTTTAAGATCAAGTTGAAAAGATCAAGATATGGTCACAGATAGTTTGCCTTGGAAGGTCTAGAAAAAGATTCCTCAGAAAATTGTGCGCTTCTGTTGTCTTAAAACACAAGTGGATTTTCAGGACATTCTATAGGCAGCTAGCCAGGAAAGGACAGCAGGATTATCTGTCAGGCAATGGTTTGCAGGGAGGGGTTTAGATTAATAAAATTTTTGGCCAACCTCTGTTGATTTTGATCATGAGGTAGAGCATAGGTTTAGTTTCTCTGGTGACCCCTAAACACATGAGCAGAATACAAACAAAATTTAATTCTAATATTAAGCTTTACCTCAAAATTCCCTCCTGCTTGACATTCTCAGCTTAAAATCAGTCTATCCACTTCAAATTCCTAGTCACCCAGGAATTTCACATAACCTAAAGCAGTGACCCACAAACTCTTCAAATACTCAAACTCAAATACTCCTGTGTTTCTTTCGCTGTGCTATCCCAAGCCTATTGCTTTGTCCTCACATTTATGTTGCTAAAGCACCTGAGATACAGTATCATCAAAGAAAGATGCTGCTGTTGCCTTCTCACTCATCCAAAGATGCCAAGACATTTAGCAATTTACAGAGTTTACTACCAGAGAAATTGTAGAAGATTCTCCATTTTCTATTAGCTGCCTCTAAGATGAATAAACAAAGAAATAATAAACTTAAAATGCACCTTTTCTAAGCATTTTACTGCTTCCTTAACTACGAAATTCTAGGCAACCAAAATATAATAGAAAGTCTTACCTCTGCAGAAGACCCTCTTCGAACCGACTTCACCACAATTGCTTTGTTCTTTTCTTCTATGTCAAATCCATAATCATCCTCTTCTGGCAAAATCTTAAAAAGAAAAACAGCACAGTGTAATACTCCATGAATGTGGAGTTAGCTGAAAGACAGAGAAAAGAAGTTGGACTTTTCACTTCTAGCCATGATCAACAGAGATTTAGAAATTGTAAGGCAGAAAGAGGCTATTATGTCATTTGATCTGAAAATCCTACATAACAAGAGGCACTAACTTTAAAATAGTTTATTTCTGCACTAAGATCTTACTGCATTAAAACAGTTTCCAGAGAGCTACCCACCTGTAATATGCTGTCTTTAAGAATGAAAAATCAATTCATGAAGATGTTTGATACACTACCATTTTTAATGACCTACCAGGCTTCCTCTGTTCCTCAGCACAGCAAAAGGCATTGTTTGACAGCAAAGCATCAAAACAAATAAAAATAAAAAGTGCATCAACACTAAGAACTTTATCATTGCTTTGTAAAGAGAGAGATCTCGCACCCTGTATACTCATTTTCCTGCACTGGGAATATTATCTTACAAAAAGGGAGACTATGGTTCATATTCTGGTGCAATGCAAAAAGGCTATGATTCATTCCCTATTATAAAATAGTAATACCTTGCAATTCCACAGCTGAATATCATTCATCCCTAAGGAGCCCCAAGCAATTAACTTACTGGCCATGTAGAAGAATTATTTTTGTGCCCTTAGAATGCAGTGGGCTTTTGAACGTAAGGCAGCAGCTGTTTAATCTTGAACCACCACCACATTAAAAAATGAAACCATATGAGAAATAAGCTTGTATAATCAAAACCGGAGGGCAAATGCAGAGAGAACACATTCAAAGGGAATTTGGAAAAGAGATGGGGAAGGTGGAGGGAGGGGAGAAGAAAATCCAGCAAATAACTGTTTATTACACCTGCATATCTTATATTCACAAAGTGTTTTGGCATGTGGGTCATGATGCCAACTTGTTATCCCTTCTCCCCTTTCCAATGAGAGTCAGAAAATGCATGTGGTGCGGGAATGCTCAATATCCATGGCAGATTTCCAGGAGAACCAAGAGGACAGAGACATGAAGTAACTTGGTCTCATGCCAGCTGGTCCTCAGCTGCAGGATAGCTTCAGCATCACACACATCTTGCTGTGGTCGTGCTGATGTCATGAGAGCTAGAGTTGAACACACAGAGCCCAGTGCCTGGTTTGCCCACCATGCTTGCTGAACCCTCCCAAACAAGAGCCCTTGGGCACCAACATTCTCCCTGGGAAGGTGGTGAAGGAAGCAGATCCACCTCATCCTCCTCCTCCTTGTAACCTTGTCACAAAGCTTGTAGTCGATCCAAAATCCAAATTCTCTTCAGCTATGCAAAAAATGCTGTATATTTTTGAGCTTATCAAGATTTATGTCCCTCAATATGAAACAAATGCAGAAAAAAAGTATTTAACTTTCTTTGAAGTATATTTTTGCAAACTGAAAGCACTTTTTTGCATGGCACTTCTCATTTATATTTGCGAAAGCTTTTGGGTTTTTGCAAGCTCTCCTGTGATAGAGCAAAGTCACATGAGTGGGTGGGTTTGTTTAATTAAAGCACGAGGATATCATAAGAGAAGAAAAGCAGGTTTCAAAGGCAGTGCCGAGGAATTCCATTAAACTTCTTATGCTGGGACCTGGGGATGAAAAGGATCGATGCCCTATTACGACCGTGAAGAGGCAAGACAGCCAAGCCCCAGGAGTCTTGCTGCTTGTAATTGCTAAATGCAGAACAAAAAAGAAACCCATCACAAACAAGTTTGTAGGTAAAGCGCAATGCATTTACTGTCCTGCTATTTGGGGCATGATCTTTCCAAGTATTCTGCGCACTCCTAATGTATTTGGGAAAATGAGAGAAGCTCAGAATATCAGTGACTCCTGCCCACTACTAAAACCTCTGTGCTCCCCAAGTGGGGCACTGTTTTATTCAGCACGTGCTGTTCGTTTCATACTGCTTGGTTTTTGACAAGTGTCTGCATTTTCACAAGTTTTATGTTTTGCTAGTACAGTGAGACACGGAGGCTGACTGACATGCTGCAAACAATAATAATAGTAATATCAAAATCACTGCTGTTCTAAGTATTCCCACTACCAAATTATGAAATGACTGAAAGAATCTATCAGGCACTATGATTAATCACTAGTAAATGGTCTGTGGGGAAGATTTTCTATTTGCTCAAGAACCTACAGTTTGTTCAGTCTCTTTAGTGAACACTAATAAGTGATCATTATATTTACAGAAAGTAGAATGAAACAACTTCAAATAAATCCCTCCCTTCAGAAGTAACATAGCATTGCTGGGTTTTGGCCTTTTCCTATTAACAGTAATGCCTAAGGTAATAGGAAAAAAAATTGAAGAAACATAGCTAATATTTTTCCTCTAGCCGTCTTCTCTTGCTAGCTAAAGAGGAAAATCAAACATACGTGAATAATGACAGTTCACACCACCTTACATGAAAGTGATCTCTAAGTACTTCGCAAATTGCAGGAAAAAGAAAAAAAAAACAGAACAAAACACACACACACACACAGAACACGAGGTGCTTCGAAGTTGAGTAAATTACAGCTTTTAACTGCTTCCCTTTATCCAACAACTTTTCAAGAGGATAAACATTAGCCTGACACTCCAATGTCTGTCCCTTAATGCATACAGGGAAAGTTGTGAGAGTTTATGGTGCTTTAGATTGTACTTCTGATCCTCGAGACAAACACAACTCGGTCTCCCTGGAGACAAAAAAGCAGCAGCGAGAGAGTGAAGTTTCTATGAACTACAGGGAAAATTTTCCCATATAATGGACCTCTGGATCTTCTCCAGCAATTCTGCTTTTGTTTTTCTGACCCAAGCTTTCATCCAGCTCCCGCATACTGCCAGTGTTCAAAGGGAGAAAAAGATCGGCCTGGAGCCACTGGCATTAAACAAGGCTCTGGGAACAAAGAGCAGGGACCGACACAACGATGGAGTCCAAACAGCGCTAGGATAATCCAGTGCAATAAGGCAGTGATGGGATTTAGTGGAGTTGGAATCGGCAGATAGCAGTAATGAATGAACATCAAGAACAATTTTGTCTGGAAAATGGTTTCTAAACACGGGGTAAGGACTGATCCTTGATCCAGCCATGCAGGGCATATTTTGTTTCGCTTGGATAACGATGTCCTGAAAGATGTGTGCCTTGGTCAGTCACTTGACTCTCATCTGAATCTACTTCCCACATTAAAGATGTTCAGGCTGTGGTTAAATTGACATCAGACCTCTGCCAAGACAGTAGTGCACAACACTTCCTCCTCCACGATGCTAACGCTGGGCTGCCCGGGCAGTGAACTCGGAGACATCTGGTGCCTGCTGAGACAACATCCCTGCTCCAGGCTCACTTCCAGACTCCGGCTCTCTCACAGGCTTCACGGGAAGAGAAAGGGACTAGGCAAAATGGGCCTATTTCTGAGCATCCTCTTTTCTTAAGAGCAGAAATAGGCAGATCCTTGAACGATGGACTCGAGTGTGTGATAGTGAGCAGAAGATCCAACGCTTCCAGGCAGTGCCTGTGCAACAGGTCTGGTCGCATGGTGGAGAAGGCAGCAACTTACACATTGCAGCTGCACAAGCTGAAGGTCCACAGCAAGGTAGCTCAAGAAGGAGCAGTGCTGCAGTGAAGGAAAGTCTAGCTACAGCTGTAATTTCCCTGTTTTTACTCTGCTTTATCATAACTTTAATTTTCATTTTGCATTACTGTAAGAAAATACTGATTTCACAGAAAGGTAAAGTATTACATTAACGTATTTCTTACCAGTAGGCTCTTTCCTAGGATGTTTTCCACAAGCTTGAAGTCATTACGTAATTGTTTGCTCTTAGAACTGGTACCTTCCATCTCCTCATCAGCGTAGAAGCGGAAATATAAGGATTCATCCTTAAATTCACTCTTCTCTAGGACTGGAAACAATGCATATGAAATGCACACATGCATTTACACAGAGAAAGAGAGAGGGAAACAGAAAAAAAAAAGAAATGTGAAGCAAAGACCAGATACATCCCATTCAGCCAGCCCTTCCACTTGGTATTTTTAAGGTACTACAGTATTTTAGGTGACACCTTCATTCATATTGCATAGTGGCTCATGATATGAGATTTGGCTTCTCTGGCCAGTAGAATGTATATAAAATACGGAGGATATTTTTGCAATAAAGATGCCACATATTAAGTTATCCTCTCCACCATTAGCATACGGTGCTACGGTGAAACTAGAAAAGGAACAAAGAGGGGTAAGAAGGTTGAGTAAAGGAAAAAGAAATGGATAAAT
>JAVCKT010003113.1:0-23110 GCA_032273925.1 Rhynchotus rufescens | reverse complement strand
GCTTTGTTTTCCCCGCCCCAAAAAAAAAAAAAAAAAAAAAAAAAAAGAGAGAGAGAGAGAGAGAGGAAGAAGAGCCTTTGCATTATTATGTGCCTCCGTTTGGACTGCAAATGCTCTATTTTTATATATCTCCCCAGCTGCCTCTATCCCACGTTCCCTCCTCCTCCACCCGCTCAGGCAAAGTTCTTGAATCAGCAGATTCTGAGCTCGGGAGCAGTAAAGAGCTATTGAGGGATGGGCTCTGATAGCATTACAACCATACATGGAGCCATTTTCTGTGGCGAATCGCTGAGTTCTACCTGGTTATCTCCTGCCTTGCACATCACTTCCGAATGACATGCTCTCCGTCTGGGCAAAAATGAGAGTTTTTTAAAGAGCTGGGATTTCAATAATATGTGACGAAAGGATGAGATTACTTTCTGAGGTGGGAGAAGGCAAGAGAGGGGGAGAGAGAGGGAAAGAAGATGAAGTTCTTGGTCCTTTATGGAGTTTCAGAGCAAGGCTTCTTCCCTGTCGTTAAAGACACTTTGGCACTAAAGCTACTTTGGACCACTTCTTTGCCTTTTCCCAGGTGAAGGATGATGGGGGCGACCCATTTTATGGTTTGTTATGCAGAAGAGACAGAGGTCTGCACGTGTCCTCCTCATGGCCACACTGGATAGACCTCGTATTGGGAGGTATCATCTGCTTTACAGATGCTCACCAGTTAGGAGAAGAAATAGGTCCTTCTCCTTCGTAGCCACCAAAGATGCTTCTGTTCATGTTGGTGTGTCAAGATAAATTGCTCTGGCACTTGGCTCCACATTTGTAGGCACTGGACCACATTCTCAATGAATAGGGATGCAGAGATGTGCTCACTGGCAGTGTTTGTGTTTCCCAGTTTCTGTGAGAAACATAGGAGCTGAGAGGTCTACCTGAAATTCATTAAATTCTCTCATGAGCTGCTGGATAATGAAGAGATCGCCTATCTGCAAGTGGTGCTGATATTGCCAGCTACAGGTGCATCTCTCAGGACAAAGGGATGGCTTAGCCACAATCCAAATTTCAGAGGTTGGTTCCATCTTGAAGAAGTCATGAAGAAGCATTCATGAGTCTCACCTGGAGATTTTCTTTCCTAGCACATGAGTTAGCCAAAAGTCACTTGCAAATGGTGGGACAGGACAGAACAACCATCTGTGATAGCCTCTTAGGTGCTTGGGCAGGGTGCCTGCTGATCACTGGGCCAGGGCATGCAGCAAAACGTGACTTTTGTGGTGTCAAATATTTCCCTGTTCAGCATAGACAAACTCATTCCAAGGCGATAATCCTTTTTCTGCCTTCAGATAATTCCCATGCCTATATTCTATAGCTCAGGTGCTTATCTGCTTCCCTTCCCATCATTGCTGGATGCGTCACTGTGTTTATCTTGCCAGCACCCTTCTGAGACAGACAGCACAGTTATGCCCCGGGTACCAAAGAGAAACGGAAGGATGGGACAGGGATGATGGGGGACTTCACTGTGGTCACACGGGAAGCTATCTGCAGAATTAAACACCCCCAAGGTACTGACTAATGTCTTAAGCCCTTGTGCTTGGATGGGGGCACTAGAAGATAAAGAAACTTAAGGGCGTGGTTCTTTACAGAAAAAGCAAAAGCAGGGTTTGTTGTGTCCCCAGGTGCTCTTCTGCTACCAGGAGGATATCAGCTCAGGCTCAGCAAGACCGATGGCCTTCAAAACAAACTGTGGGCAGGCCCAGAAAGGAATTTTCCCATGTAGGAGCTGTGGTTTTGTGTCTGTTCTTGGAGCCTTTGCGCTCTTTGATGTTCACCTAGGGCAAGGAGGTCCCACAAAAGAAGGAGACTGCCTGCTGGTGAGGGACACTGCTGGGGAGGAGGTGCAGAACCAACCCAAGGGGAACTGGATAAGACCACTTCCCTACCCAGGAGCTCAGGAGCCTTCATGGCAGCACAAGAGAGCAGTAGCTTCCAATGCTGAGAAGGTCACCAGGGATGCAAAGCTACCTTTCACCCATGCAGAGCAAAGGTGCATGACCTCCTTCTTGTCTCCAAAGCTACTCACCTCCAGAAGCTGCCAACTACAGGCTACATCTCTGCTGGATGTGCTCTCCATCCTCCCATACATTTGCAGCTCAGGGCAGTGAACAGCGGAGGGGAATACGAACACCACCGGAGCCAGATGTGATTGCCCGCTTGTCACAGCGAGCTGCTGGCTGTCTGTGTCAAGGAACAATCTGACAAAGTGCACGGGATGAAATTTTGCTGGCTTCTGTCTTTAGATAAGGACACTATCACTGACTCAACATATTTTATGTATAACACATCCGATGCAAAGAGCATTCAAGCATCAGGCTTGTTTAAATGTATTTGATGGTATCTGGGAAACCAGTTAACACTTCTCGGCTCGATGTGGGATGTTCTGTGTGACAAATCGCTTCGGGAGAGGCCGGCACATTTGTCCCCCATGCCCAAGCCTGCCTGCTAGCCAGGGACACAGGGAAGTGAGAAAGATGGGAGCTGCACCTGCCTTTTTCATAAGGATGGGATGAAGTTTTGGGCTGTGTAGCTCCCCAGGGAGCAAGGAGACCTCTGGAGGGATGGCTGATATTTTTAATAATTATTATTATCATTGGATTTTACAAGAATTCCTGAGAAGCAGACAGACAAATCACTCCTAAGGCTTTCTTTCTGTTTTCAAGACGGTTATTTATCTTGGATCTATAATCCTTGATTCAAGCTCATATCCTAGCTATATGAAAACAGATAATTCTGATGTGCTAAATAGCCTAATGCTTATAGATCAATTTATATTTGAGGTCCAGCCAATGCTTTGGGAATACTTGGGGATATCGGGACTCTGTTGTAGCCTGGTATGAGCTACCTGGTAAGACGAGGTGACCATGATCTAGTGCATCGCACGGCTCAGCAGATGAGAGCAACAGTTGGTAATGGAAAAGAAAAAAAAAATGGAAAACCTTCCTGTATCTCCCGTTTTTGTCCTCACTATCGGTGGGTCGAGATACCAAGTGGAATTTGTTTGCCAGGGTTCAAGGATGCCTAAGGCAGATGATATTAAGAATTTGGGGAGGAAACCTCAACAATGTAGATTTTTTTCAATGAGGTAGATACGGATTATTTCCTCCCACTTAAAATCCACGCTTTCCCGTAGCAATTTAAGGAAATGTGTGTGTGTGTGTGTGTGTGTGTGTGTGTGTGGAGGGTGGCTGAGACTAGGGCGACGGATCCTTTAGTAAAGATCAGCAGTTCCCTGTGCTTTTATCCCAGGCAAAGATTACATTTAACTCCCAGGGCTCTTTGCTTCCTCAGATCCTTTTCAGACTGAGTCAGTCTAGCACTGCAGATAGTTTAGGGTGTCCTTTCATTTTTTTTTTCTTTCTTGGAAGTATTAAATGTATACCCCAGTGAGCCATAAAATCAGGAGTTTATCTCCGAATAAATTGTATCTGTAATAGGGGCCACTTCTTTTTAATTGGACTGTGCATCAAATTAAACAGATATACTTCCTCAAAGAATATAAAAACATGCCAGCTAGCGTCCTTTAATGAATTTTAATTTTAAGCCACCTTTTCTTTGAGAAAAACAAAGGTATTTCTCCCCACTCCCTCACAAAAATGATATTCCGACTGGAAGATTTGCTGAGCTTTAGGACTTATTGTATTCACTCTGCTTTCCCTTGCATTCCTACAGTAATACAGCTGCTAGGCTGGTATTGGGTTGTGTTGAGATGAACCTGTGAGCAAATGAAGGTTTGAGAGCACATGTGATGTCCTAGCATGAGCCTGCATATGAGTACACATGCATGTGTATTTGTAAATGGAAATTGCAAATGGAAAAGACATTTTTGACTTCAATTGCAGGACCCAGCCCACCCTGTCCAAGCACTATATATAAGAATTGCTTATAGCTGTCAGCTCAGGGAGCGATAAGACCCTTTGCCTGTAACAGCAACTAGATGGAGCAAAGATAGGCTGGTAAAACTTGTCTTAGAAATGCTCAGCCTTGAAATTATGTAAATGGAGGGAGGCTATATATGAAACATTTCTGCAAATAGACTGTGCCAGGTCATAAGTATACTCACAGAATCTTTTATTCGTTTACTGGTGGAGAACTGGTCAGATCAGATTGTATTTATGAGACTGTTGCCACCAGAGAGGCAGCATCCCTGAAAGTTGAATGTCTGCCTCAATACTGGAGAAAACTCCTGACTTTTAAATAACTGGCAAATCTAGTGTCCCCTCCCTTCTTGCTCAACAAGAGCGTGCTGTGAAGGTAGTGAACATTTGGAGGTCTGTTGCTCGCTGCTGTGGGATGAGCATTAAGCCCTTTGGCTGCCCACCACCCTCAACCACCAGTTCCTTGAGGTATCATGGTCCCACACTCTCTCGTTCTCATAAGGGCTCTGTGATAATTTTCCTCTGCATGTATCATTAGCTGGAATACTTATGAATTTGAATCTCTCCTATTATTTTCAGCCCAGCGCTTGTACTTTCCACCAACATCTTGCAGTGCGATTTCTCTCCCGAGTGCCCAGCTAGGTCATTGTAGGTAATAGCTGGTTATTAGCTCTGGGCAGAGGCATCCTGCATTTGCAGCCAGGCACAAGAAGATATTACAGATCCAAATATATCATTATTTCAAACATCTTGTCCTTGGTGGACTTGGAATAGATAACATTTTCTTCCTCTTCTCTGATTTGCTTGTTACATTGCTAAGAAACCAAGACTTGAAAACATACAGAAAATTGTTTATTCCCTTCATTTTAATCCATAGGTATGCTGGTATTATTGTTTCTGTTTGCAAGCATTTGCCTTGAAACATTGTTAAATTATGTCGTTTTTATCTCTTTTGCCACTCTGTTGAGCTGTAGTCTCGTTGACTAAAGATCTGCATATTCCTTATACCGGTTATCCATTGTTCTACAACTTAAAAACTTAATATCATACATAATACATTTTTCTTCCTGCATAGTGAGACTGGGAAATTGGTAAGACAGCCTCTCTTTTCAACAGAAAGCTTCCAAAAGAAAAGAAATATATATACTCCAATAAAGTGCCTGGGGAAAAGTTCTGTTTAAAAACCTACCAGTTAACCCAAGACTGGCCAGCTGACACATCTTAGTTCATAGCCTAAAAGGAGTATTGTGGCCTCTCTTTCCATGTTGCTAAGCCTGCTATCAGATGCATCTGCTGGGATGCACCCAAGTCCTGACATGTCTTTCTTTGCAGCTTTCCCACTGGAAGAAGGTATCTTAAAAAAAAAAAAAATAGGAAGAAGGTAAGGATTTCTCATAGATCATGCTGCTTGATATCAAGATAGGGAGGAAAACACAAGTTCCGAACAAAGTGCTCCGTCTTCCTTCATTTCCCCTGCGCCTTGCTGCCTTTGCGAGGCTGAAGCTTGCTTTTATGTCTATGCTCACCTCCGATACACATCCACCAGGACAAGTACCTTGCCTGCGTAAGGGAAATGAGGTGTGAATTTGGATGAGTATAATAACAGCAATATTGCACAGCCATAAAAGCAATAGGGAAGGAGTGGTATGCCATCTAGTGTGCATTGCTCAGTTAATAAAATGGTTATTTACTGCTTAGTTTAAGATGTTAAATTCTTACTCATGCTCATGTGCTCTTACAAGGCACCACTAAAGGAGAAAGGAAGAATCGAGGCCCAGTATTTCGTTTTTCCTCTTTCCCATGGAAGAATGCTGCGTGATCACTTCCCCTGTCCTTGGCATCCCTTGATGAGTGAGGTGCCAACACTATCCATAGCGGACATAGACAACTGGATCCAGAGGCATTTTAGAGCAGAGACCAGCAGGTCACTGGAAGTCCAAACCCACAGAGTCCCCCAGGTCCTCAGAGGTTCCATCTTGCAGAGCCCCCTAAGTGAGTCATGTGGAGTCCCACCAGGCCACCATGGGAGGATGAGGCTGCTTGTCCTCCTGGTTGGCAGAACCTAGACGTTATGGGAACGCCTGGACCCTCACGGAAATACCAACGCAAACACCCTTGTAACTCTGCAGCCAGATGCTTCCATGTTCAACCAATGGGTCTTCTCCCACCCATTCCCTCTCCAGGAAGCGAGCGCCCAGCTTGGCATGTGGCCTGGGCTGGCCTTCTGGTGTGATACGCTCTTGGAATTTATTTAAATCAGTAAGACGAGAGGACAGTTCAGAGCACTGGATTAATTCCACTTTCTCCCTCTCTCTCTCTCTCTCTCTCTTTTTTTTTTATTAGGAAAATAAAAGAGACTTTGAAATATTAAGAGAGAGTGGGATTAGAGCCCTCTCCTGCTACCCTAGTCTTTCCTCCCCTATTAATTTCCACTTGATTAGAATTCTTTTTGAAGTATTTAAATATGGACAATAGGAAAAAGGGAGGGTGAAGTTATTGAATATCAGTTAAACTGTATTAATATAAGCTCAGTTCCAGCTTTTATATAGATACTTCATATATATGTATAGTTTCCACTAGGAATAAAGTAGATCTATCCCTCCTCCCCTACCTAAAGTAATTATGATTTAAAAAAAAACTATAATGAAACTCTTAAACTTTAATAGCCCATTTATAAATCCCCAGCTTAAAATATAAACGCTTTAAAAAAAGTTTCAGAACTGTAGAAATTTGATTTTTTCTTTCTTATTTTTTTCTTAACATAAGAGGTACTTTTATATGGTGAAACTTTTGAAGCAGTGCAGTGTCTCAGGAATGCTCACCCCTGGCCTCGGGGGAAATTGTGGTGCTAAGCGGGGCTAGTAAGGAAGCTGCAGGGCTTCCTGAGTTGAAATGGTGGTGGTCTCGCCCCCAGGCCAGTGAGGTGGCCTTGGTGTCCACACTAAAGTCTGGAGAATGGCTTCAAAGCATTCAAAGCATGGGGAGACCCCATGGCCTGTCCCCTTTTTTAATCATGTGGAGATCTGTTGTGCTGTAGGGATGGATGGCAGAAGGTCATGGGTCCAGAGATGGATGACAAAGGGTCTTGGGTCCATGGGATGGACAGGGCTGGGTGTCACCGTCATGGACGTTTTGAACTTCTTGACTCGTCATCTGCCAGGAGCCAAGACATTGTTGGAGGTTTTATTTATAAATCAGTACTTTTATAAACCAAATTTAGATATCTCCATCCAGATTCATAAATCACCTCAGCTAACTCAAGAACTGTGGTTTGATTTACAAACAAAGACTTTTCATATCAGATTTAACTCTCTGACTGACTTCTGAAATGTTCAATTGGCTTCTAGGTCAGAAAATAGATTTACAAATCCTAAAACATAATCACAAGGTATCATTCTGAAATATCATTCTGGCCTGATCAACACTACTTGAAAGTGAAAAAGGAGAAATTTTACATATTTTCAAAGTAAGTGTCATGTCATTTCACTGAGATGACGGTCCACTGCATCGAATTCAGCAAAATAAAACACTGTCTTTCAGATAAGTTTGCCTTGCAAAGTGTTCTAATGCCGCAACTTTCCCTCTCCCATAATGAATGGGAAATTTAGCACAAAAACAACTCATCTGTAACATCTAATGTTAAGATGCTCAAAAACTCTCATAATTTAATGATTTCTTTCTTTCTTTCTTTTTTTTTTTTTTTTTGTGCTCCCTAGTCTTCCAAGTATGTATCATATAGCAATGACTGATACTAATTCATTTTCCCTTTTGCAATTACCTTTAAAGGAAAAAGAGTAGCAAGAATTTTCTGGGAGATGTAAACATAAGGAATAAAAGAACAGTCAATAATGGAGATTTCATGGAAATTCTTGCAAATTTGGGCATGTAAGAGCAAGGCCTACAATTAAATGATGGGCAGAGATTTCCCAATGACATTTTGCAAAAAAGCTGCAAAATGCAGCCTGATAGTCAGTTTGGGGAAGGAATATTAGGATCCTAAGGTCAGATGAGGAGGCCAGCACCAAAATGTTTATTCTCTTTTCTTTTTTTAAGAGGAAACAGTCAAGTTTACAGATAATAGCCTGTATATAATACAGATATATACTTATCATAAGTAATAATAAATATTACATATAATATAATAAATGACAATATAAAAGGCTTCCTTGCTATTTAAGGAACATTTGGCTCTAATGGTGCCCTGGCTAATTCTTACCCATGGAGTCCAGCTTCCATTCTCACACCAACATGCCCAAGAAAATGACATTTCCATTTTTCTCCATACAGACAATCTCTGTCCTTATTATAGATCTCCACCCACCTCTTCCGCCACATGCCTCAGGGGCTAATGATAATAATATTGCAAGACTCACAATAAATATCGTGATTACAGCATAACAGGCAGCCTAAAAAGGCGAGGGGATAAATAACAAAAAAAAAAAAAATTCCATTTATCTGTGAGCATACGTGTCTGTGTGTGTGTGTTTTGTGTGTCTATGAGAGACATAGCTATTAAAGATCACGCATAGCCACAGGCAAATTCTAACATCGTCTCCTTGCAGAGACCTTTTTTTTGAGCGGAGATTACTCTGGCGGTTCAAGGTGCTATCGAGCTCTAACCAGGGACAATTACAAGGCTCCAGTTGGAGCGTCTGAGATGATGCTTACGGCTGATAAGGTTGAAAGGGAATAATGGAAGGAGGGAAGTGATAATGGATTGCTGAATGGGTGGGTTGAGGTATCATTGCCAAAGTGTCTGGAGACAGAAGCAGGTGCTGATGCAGAGAGGCTTTTTTTTTCTTTCTTTTTTCCCCATTTTGTTTCCATTTTCACTGCATAAGAAAAAAAAAATCTCTGAACATACACTTCAAAATGATTTCTTTTCCTCCTGGCTCCGAGCAACACCAATAATAACACTCACCAACAAGTTTCATGCCGTAAGAATATTCGTAGGACAAGTCCGTATGTCCTGCCTCTCTCCTCACTCAGTTCAAGAGGTTTAGAGACCATTTTTGCACTCTCTGTACATCAACACTTTCCTGAGGACCAAGACAGCCTCCCAGATGCTCTCAGAGCACCCAAGGAGTGCTCTGAGACCCAACACCCCGTGGGATGCGCTCCACCAGTGGATCAGGGACATCCACCTGAGTGCAGGTGAGAGAGAGATGCAATCTGTGCCTTCATGGCCTGGCATTTTCAACAGGGTTTTGTTGGGCTGGAGTCCTCTCCTGGCCTGTCCAAAGGCAGGACACCTGCCCCACCAGCCTGGGAGCATGACTTGTTCTCTATCCATTCATATAGAGCCAGCAGACCTTCTGGTAAGTAACGGATGAACAAGGGATAAATAAACAAGGGACAAAAAAATAAGGGATGCTTTACACACACTAGGAGGCCAGGATGGAGTGAACTCTGCCTAAACCTCCCTTTTCTGGCCTATTCTCACCAATCTCTAGACCAGTTTATATATTAACACTGCTGATAGGATGGAGAATGGAGCTTTAACTATATTTACTTCTGGAGCTTTCACTTTATTTTTGCTGAGATCTCCTTTCCTTGAGCCATATTCTAGCTGATAATCACTTTGATGTATTTTAATATCAAAAAGACAAACGAAGCTTATTGTTTTTCTCCTTTGATTATGAGATTCTTTTCTCTTTGGCAGATTCTCTCAAGTCTCCTTTTCAGAAGAATAAAATCTGATCAGGATGTGATTTTCTTCTTTTATCAGGGGAAGATAGGTCTGCCTCTACCTTTTCCTCTAAACCACTGACACTCCACAGCTATTGCCACCAAAAATCCCTCTTTAAACAGAGAGGAAATACTGGAAAAGAGTCATGTAAAGCCTTTCTTACTCCAGAGGACACAATATCCCTGTGACATGAGCAGATAATGGGGTTCTTGTGTGAAAAGAACATATACAGTGTTTATTTTTATCAGGCCTCAGAAAAGATGCTCTCAATTTGCTTGTCTTCCCCACAGCTGGCCAAATCGTGGCCCCTGGGGCAAAACACCTTCAGGCAGCTTCTGACTGACCTTTTCAAATGGTGAAGAGTGAATCACAAATGCAGGCTGTCGTTTGCAGCCATGTCCTGACCAAAGCTTGCAGAGAGGTGGTGCCAGACACAGAGCAAACCCCCAAACAATGCCATTTGCCTTAAAGAAATCACCGCATTTGTAAAATCTTAATTTTGGAGTGGAATTACTTCACTTGTCCTTGCACATTCACAGTGTCAGTAGCTGAGCTGGGAGGTTAAGACTCATTCAACAGCCCAGGATGACAAATGCACCTTTGTGGGGTACAATTTATCTAGCATCTTCTGGGTGTCAGTCTTCAGATGGGATGGACCATCACCCACAATTTCCATTTCTCTCTGTAGACTCTAAAGCAAGTCTAAACAGAGAGTTCAGATATGAACAAGTGCTCTGCTCAGTCTCTAAAATCAATTAGATTGTTTCTCATTTGGTGAAAGCAATTTGGCAGGTCAGGGGATCACTTGCTCTTGTGGGTCTTCAGCTCACTTCTCCCCATGCTCAACACATCAGATCAAAAAATGACCAGAGTAAATGGACCAAGGACAGCTGCAGCATTGCTCAGCACAGGCACAGGGACAGCCAGGGTCTCATCGTAGGGCAGAAACCTCCACAGATAAGTTCTCCCAACAGGAGCTCTCTGTTCTTGCATGCAGAGTTACCACTGCCCCTGTCACCTACTTATTTCCCTTCCTGAGCACCTGGATGGGACACAGAGAGCAGGGAGTGTCACAGAGGGGACTGGAAGCAGGATGATGCTGGGGAGGGTCAGGAGGAAGACATAGATGTGGAAAGCATCCTGGAAAGACCAGGCACTTACAGCACATCTCCACCAAGGGCACATAGACATGGCAAAAGGCAACTCACGGGCATTTCCACTTAATTTAAAAAACAAAAAAAAAAAGAAGAAAGAACAGAAAAATCTGATTTAATCTGCAACAGTACAAGCCATTTGGTCCTTTCTTCCATGGTACTTCCACATACTCTTTTGCCATGCCAAGTTTTCCATCCTAAGTTTTTGGGTTGTCTGAGAGTTCAGAGCTTGATGGTTTAAGGCACCATGAGCTTCAGCGTGAGCGTCACTCAAATCTTCCCACCCTTGTCCAGCATACTGCTTTTCAAAGAAATAGGCAGGGAAAAGAAAAAAAAAAAACAGCAGATAATAGATGGAGAAATAAATTTGTGCTCTCTGCCATTGTATTAAACTAAAATAAAGGAGCTGCTGTGTGCTGCCAGTAGAGGGGAGATGATATCTGTCCAGGTTATACTCTAGATACTGAGTGCAGATACATTTCAACTAAGATTGGTTGCTTAAAAAAAAAAAAAAAAAAACCCTGAAAGGTTTATTTTCTTACCAGCTCTTGGAAGTGAATCTATTTGGTGTCAGGCTGAAAGAAGACAGCGTGTAAGTAACTGAGAAAGTGTTTACTCAGTGAATTAGTTCAGCTTTCATTGTGCACAGAGGATTACGGCCTCAGCAGTGGATGAGCTCCATTTCAGGCTGGAGTGGCTCACTTAGCTACCTCCAGGGCAGGACTAATTATCATAGGACTTAGGCCATTAAAGGGCTTTAACTACCACTGCTCTCTCCCAGGTCTGGATTAGCTGTTTGCCTTAGAGCAAGCCACCTAGATAACCATTCTTTCTAATGGTCTGCTTTGATTTCTCTGCCCCTGCTGCCCACCCCTTTTGCTTTTAAACTTTGCAGTGCTGGTAGATCTGAAACAATAGCTAAGAATATTAATATCGGTGCTGTGAAGTGTCAAAGGGGTTTCTTTACAGACTTTTTTCCCTTTCCTCTCCTTTGCTTTATCACGGTTCAAGCAATTTTAGGAAGCACGGCAGCGTGCCCTCACCTGACTCCGAAGGATTAGGAGGGGCTACTCAAAAATCATGACCCCCAAGGGAAAATACCAAGATACCCACAGAGCCCAGCTCTGTCTCGCACTGTTGTCTACATGAAAATAATGCTTGCAGAAGGCTTTGTTGGATGAAGTACTCAGCATAGAAATAGCAAAAGACTATTGTGCCCTGAGGTGCTAAATAGGCAAGATGAGAGCAAAATTATTACCCCATTTCACAGAAAAGCTGAGGTACAGAAAGCTTAAATGGCTTGCCCAAGGTAACAGATGGAGTATGTAGCAGAGCCTGGTCTATTCCTTATCATTAAAATGTTTGAAAAATTATCTCATTATCCTTCCAACACCAGCCTTCTTGACTCTTCTGGGACGCTTACACATCTGGGTAGTTTTCAGTCTGGAAGGGAAGTGATTGAAGGGGGCATGAATCGAGCCTGTAAAATAGCATGCAGCCTGCACAGGCTGTTGACTGCCCCCTTCAGTAGAAGACCTCAGGTGGACGTCAAAAGAGATTATCTGGTGGCATGTTATGAAGGTAATAGATGTTTTTTCACACCACAAAGCCTGGCAGCGCTTTGTCACAGGATGCTTGTGCTGAAAGTGTATGTGGGTCCAGAATTTTGGAAGACAAAATCCTAAGGAGAGAGTTCATACAAAGACACTACCTCCATTTCTGGAAGTCCTGAAGCAGCAGTGGCTGGAAGCTGGAGGAGTGCTCTTAGGAGGTACCACCATATCCATTTCCTGCTCGTTGTTCTCTAAACTCTCTCCTCAGCATCTGCTTTTGCCAGTGATTGGAGAAAGAAGAGTAGAGTAGGCAGATTTCTCATCTGCTCTATCCACGTTCTCAACCATGTCTTGTGGTCTTATGTCCATGATCTCGACTATGAGGCTGCAGAGGTGCTCAGTTTCATACAGTGTCCATAGTTTTCTCAAGATCAGGAAGATTATGTGTGTGTGTGTTTGTCGGGGTAAGTGCAGGTTGAAAAAGCTAAGATAGATGAAAAACAAAGCATAGAAGAGAAAGCCTGGGACAGAACCTGCGTGTAGCCTGCATGGATGAAACCAGCACAAATTATCTGAACAAACTCACATACTTGCAGCCAGGTGTTGCTGACTATATGGCCATGAATCCTGCTGGAGCTTGAACCCTCGACAGGGATTCTTTGCGGGTTCTCATTCCCAGCGTGCTGGAAACATGCAAAATTTCAAGGCAGCCTGTCCAGCAGAAGATTTTTATTCCTCCTTGGATGCTTTCCCCATCCCTTTGTTCACATTCTTTATTGGCTAACTAGATTATACATTTTATAACCCAGCCGACAACTTACAAAGTGTTCTTTTTTTAGAGCTCTAATGTCTCTTGTAGATGTTTGAGACATGCCAAAATTGTGCTCTGCTGCTTCGTCTATATGGAAATTATTTAATTTCTGCCTTCCTCTGATCTCTTACTCTGAAAATAATGGGGTTTGGTACTTTGTCTTCTTGCCCCTGGTGCAAGTGCAAGCTAGGCTACAAGACAAACTGCTTACTGGAGTTCAAGTTATTTGTTGTTTGCAGATGAATGTATCTGGCTTTCATTTCCTGCCATTCTAAGTATTAAATTCCTTTGCCTTGTCATTTACCCGTCACTTGACATCTTCTGCTTCCAACTCTTTCCCTCCTCATCACATCCAAGGGGGATCATGATAAAGTCCATCAAGAAAGATAGAACTGAAGCAGCTCACTGAAGAAAAGGCAAGTGATTGTGAAGCAACAGGCAGGTAACCTTTAAAAACAACAACAACAACAACAACAACAAAAGACATTTCTTAAAGGAAAAGCCATCTGAAGATTTCCTTTGTCAGGACCTGATCACTATGGGATTGTCATGGTAGATCCATTGCCTGGACACAAATCTGGTCCCTCCAGTGTCTTCTACTCTCAGTGGCCTCAAGACCTACGTTGCTCCTCTTCCCGACAGGTGGAACAGGTCACCGCAGGGGTTGTCAGGAAGCAGAGAGCAAGTCCCCACTGAGGGTCTGTGACCATGTCCTTTGTCATATCAATGAATGTCACCTGATAGTTTGGTGGAGGTGTATAAGCTATCAACCTTACCATATCTCACCTGAGTTTCTAAAGCATGGCAACTTGATAGCATGGCAACTTGAAGAATGTTATGCCCAGCAATCTTGCCAAATTAAGGGTGCTCTTGTGCTTTCACACTTGCTTATGAGCAGTGGGATCCGTTAGACTGTTGGCGTGTCCTGGTCTTGGAGCCAGGAGACTAGACAAGGTGGATGATGGCTCCAAGTGACTTCAGCCACAGGATTTTTGTTTCTGTATATGTTCCTTTACCAAGTTTGCCATCACATTTTATGAGCTGAGGGACAGTTCTTCATTGCAAGTGCGAGAATTTCATGCTGAAGACACAAAAGACACTAATCATGGAAGAAATCTGTTGAAGATATCATCCCTCAGAAACAACTTTCCCCAGAGGCTGGTGCTAAAGCAAACAGCTCTCTCAAGAAACAGAGAAAAGACACTTGGAACAAAGGACAACATTAGCTGTTACCTGAAAATAGCTGTCCTGGATAAAAAAAAAAGGAATAACCCACTCCACCTATGCACAATAGCATGTTATGGGAGAACAGCTAATCTTGTAGCATAGGCACAGAACTCAGAACTGGGAGGAGATAAGGAGGACCAGGGTCTCTTGTGTTACAGGTCACCTACTGGGCCCCAGCTTTGCATGCTTTCAGTAGACACAACAGGCCGTGTCACACAATGTCACTATGTCTGCAAGAGATAAGCTGCTGGATGAAAAACAACTGGCTGAAGCTCAAGCCAAGCAAGATGGAAGTGATGCTTCTAGGAAAAGAGAAGCGAGATGGACGTCTTCTAAGGCAGGGCTAACACCCGCTTCCTTCTGCATGGGAAGGGATATGTTGATGGATTGGGGCAGTACATAATCCTCAAAAGCTCAGGACGTGCTCATCATTAACACCATCTCTCACCATCCAGGTCATTTCCAGGTATTTCACTTTTCCCTTTCTTTCTATGAAAAGACCAGTATGAAAAGCCTCTTCTCCAAGGTAAGACTGCCCTCACCTGACCAAGAATAGTGGCAAAGAGCTGAGGATGCTAATGAGCTGGAGCAGGCTTTCTCTCTTTACTTAGGCGTGAGCCCACTCTGGGGGCACAGAAGTTCCTATAGGAACTAGAAGGGCCCAGTAAGGATTAAAATGATAAACAGAATAGAAGAAACAGTCTTGGACATTCAAGGAAGAGGAATATCTGTACGGCTAGCCACATGAGCTCTTAATTAAGTAAAAATCACAGAGATGTGACTGAACACATGCTGCAATTTTACACTCAATGGAAGTTCCTATCTGGATGCAAGTTCCTACAGAAATCATAACACCTACATTAATCTGAAGCTTCTCTCTCTCACTAAATTTGGTTGAAAGTGGACAAGGTTCAGAAATTTTAATAAAAAATGAGAGAATAATGAGCACAGGCTTTGCTTCCTTAGAAATCAGATAAAAAAAAAGAGAGAAGCTGACTGTTAAGTGATCTGCGTGCCAAGTTGATGTATAGCTGGACAAATAGTGCAAGAGATCCATCTTAAGTTCCTGTATCTAAAGTTAATTTAATTAATTAATTGCCTGAGGTTTGGAGCAGTTACACAGAACATTGTAGCTGCTGCTGCCTGGCATGGGATATCCAACCAAATTTGTTTTTTCCCTTCCTTTGTGGTCTTTGCCTGTGCATGATTTTTATGAGGTATCAAGATTCTTTTCCAATGAAAAATTCACAAGATCTCAGTCTCATTCCATGATGGAATGAAGACCAAACAACAAAATTGCAGAATTCCTCATGAAACAGAATTTGTGTTTTGTATCCTGCTCTCACAGAGGAAAGGGCAAGAAGTTTCCTCATTGGCAGCTCCACAACACTGTCTCCGAGGACAGCTTCCTTCTAATCCCCAGTAACTGGAAGATTTCTGTGCCCTGAAGCGTGAAGGTTTACGTGTCTTCCAAAGTGTTAAGCATTTTGTTTAAAATTCAGAGCATTATAGCTTCTAAAATAGCATCTGTCTACCCTTCCCACGGGTGCTTGGGCAACAGAGATCTGCTGATTCAGGCCTTTCGGCAGTGGCTCTTTTTTAATGGTGCTCTAAGCATTGTCATCCCAAATATGGCTGAGAGAGTGTTTGGACATCCTTCTAAAGGAAGCAGGGAGGAAAGGGATGCTGAGTGACTTGCTCGTCACTTGAATACCTGGGTTGTTGGCCATTCACATCTGATCTCTAGGATAAGATGTGTCCATGAAGTAGAAACCTCAGACCTGCTTGTGACTTCCTTGCCCATGGAGCAAAGCAGATGGCTGCCTTCAACAAAAGATCTTTAACATTGGCTTTCATGATATGTATAGGTCTCTGGTGGGATTAGAGGTGATTGTAATCACCTCTAGACATGGTGTGGATGGAGAAAAGCATTTTGACACCATGTTCCACAGTAAGGCTGCTGGTTCAATACCTCTCATCTGGGTCATATTGTGGAAAAGGCACTAGCAGTTGTTATCCAAGACGTGACCTTGAAAGGACAACTGTGCTCATAGACATGCTCCAGATCACATCTATTTGGAGAGTCCTTCTAGCATCTGCACTGTTTTTTCTGACCAATGACAAATTTTCCACAGTCTTTCTTTATTTGCACTTGGTTCAAAGCTTCTTGCAGTTCTCTCCTTCCAGGAAGCCAAGGGACAGTGGATCTGGGACACCGTTTCTGAAAGCTGGACCGCCAACCATTCTGCCCATTTAAGTTAGACATCTCCCTCACACAAACCACTTTCTCCTCTGATGCAGAGCATACTCAGGGCACAAAGAAAATTCAAGCATTTCTACAGAAAACTAAATGTACTCTGATGGATGTGTATAAAATTGCCCACGTCCGTGTGGTGAAGCTGCGTTTTCTCCTCTATCAACTTACTCCTTCCTCCTCTTAACACGTGGAACAAATGTCTCTTTTGGAGCGTGATGAGGTAACTTGGAGAGGTCGGCAGAATTGCTGCAGTTAGACCCTGGGCTGGTTTTATTTTTCTATTGAACCTTCATGGAAACGCATGCACAGCAAGTCAGGGCCTGTCCCTTTTCCTTTCTCCTTTCTCTCCCTCTTGCTCTCTCTTCTTTTTTTTTTTTTTTTTTTTATTTATTCCAGGAGTGCTGATGATAAGAAAAGCAATGTCTAAATCTTCTTAATGGTGTTTATGCAAGCAGTTTTGCTTAGCTGCAGTCTCTGCCACCCCCTCCCTCGTCCACCCTTCCCTCCCATCTCCCTGCTAATATCGCTGCTTCATTCCTTTCCCTGTTGGCTATTACTATGGACTACAGCGAATCTAAAACTAAATAATCCCCTTAGTGTCAAGTTTTCTGGGCTGAGCAAATAAATCTAACCAAATGCATTATCTAGGTAGAGGAGGCTGTTGTAAGGAGGGGAAAAAGATAAAAGCTATTTTACTTTAAGGTAAAGAGTAAACCCATCATTTTTCATTTGCATTGTACTTTTAAAGTTTTTTTTTTTTTTTAGTTTTAACTTCACTGCTCATTTCCTTTCTCTTTCCATTGTAATTAAAAATAAATAAATAAATGCAGCAAAGCTGCTGATTTCAGGCATTAAAGAGAGGGAGAAAGACCCCAGATAAGGTGCCATTCAAATCCCTCTCTCAGACGGGTAATTCTGATCAGCAGTCTAAATAAATAAACCCTTCCCCACATTCACTTTCCCCGGAGGAGGAGGATGGAGGATATTAGAAAACTCATTTACGAGCAGAAGAGCAAATGGAAGATCTGCATGTTGCAGGGCTGGATGGAGAGGTCTGCTGTGTTTTTCATGCTTCCTCATCTCATATCCATGGGTTGGATACACTCAAGAAAGGCAGGATGGCATCCTGCACATGCATATATGTGTATTTGCCGGGAAAGAAGTCATTTTCAGCATAGTTCAGCCAGGGCTCGGGGACAGGACTAAGCCAAACCTGGGGACAAAATGCATCAGAGGCAACAGACTGCATGCATGACTTCCATTTTCTTCTGACAGGTCTTTGAAAATGTGGGAAAGTCATGGCTTTGTATATGCTCTGTTCTGCAAATCTGGGGCAGACCAGCATAAACTGATGGAGCATTTGTGACAGCCAAAAATATGGCTTGCATCATCCCCATAGTCATCTCACATATATAAACAGCATAAACAACCCAACCCTGCAGCCATTTAGCTCAATTCACCCTCATGCATATTGAGTCTTATCAAGGGCATACTGAATTAAGAAGATACCCAGTGTGGCTTTTGCAAAATCAGAACCTGATTCAAACACTTCTATAAAATCAAAGCTCTGCCATCTTGGCCTGCGTAAGTAAAAAAGTGAATGGGCTTTGAAGCCAAAAACTTGAGGACGAGCAGAAAGGTATCAAACTGTAAGAGCTCGATGCAATAACAGCAAGTTCACTTCACATACCTTGAAGCCTCTCCTCTCTAATGCATATTGTTTTCCATGTGAATTTCAGCTTTGGAATAATTAAGACAGCAACTTTCTCTCTGTATTTAGTTTAATCTCTTCACATGTATTCTTCATGTGGTCCCCTGTCCCTCTAGCTAGACTGTCTATTTGATCTGCCCTTAAGATCCATGATAAAAGTCCTTCCTTGTTTATTTGCACAGATATTACTCATTGGAACTGTTTCTTTGCCTCTTCCCCCCACCCTCATCCTTTTTTTTTTTTGTTGTTGTTTTTGTTTTTTTGTTTAATGACATCCATGGACCTGCAGTAGACATCACCAACATCCATGAGTCAGCTCTTGACCTGCTGTTGGCCAACACAGCAAGGACACCAGCTGAGGACCAAGCTCAGGCAATTTGCAATACAATGGTGCAAGCATCTTGCTCTATTTATTCTAATACTCTTTTAAACATCTGCACAAAACCACCTGCTTGACTGTGGATCAGCTCCAAAAATATGCAGAGGAACAGCTGGAATTTTTGATAAATAAGTTGAAGTCTATTATCTGAAAAAAATCTTTTTGCATTACTCAGGTGCCCGAGGATATTCTGCAATTCCTTTAGTGGTCTTACAGCCTCACAAGTATCTTGTCCCTGGAAAAAAAGCACCAGATACGATGAAATGCATGTGCATATTATTTTCTGAAAAATCTGGGTGAAAGCATTAGCACTCATTTCTGGCATCTAGAGAAATCTCAAGTGTGTTCCAGGAGGTTACTGCTAATATGTAAAGTCCTAGCGAATGTGTAGTGATATACCCTGACCTTTCTGCATTGCTAAAATGTCCTTCCATATCCTGAACTAATGTCCAGTGGCCTGTGGTGAAAATAGGCTTGTCCATTCCTTACATTAGCATGTTGCCTGGAGTTATCTTATACAAAGTTTTTCTCTACACTGTGTCTCTGGAGAGTCACCATGAAATAAGTAATGACTTTTTAAAGAAAGATTTGGCAATTTTTTTTTACTCACTCCACTTGCAGCTGTTTTTCTGTGCAATTGTGAATGATATACATTAATTGTCCAAGAGATCTGCCCACTCTTGAGAAGATTTTCACCAAAGCCTCCCGCTGTCCTTCTAAATGTCCTTTCGGCCATAATGGGAAGATCTTGGAAGATAGAGTGTCTTTGTCAGACTTTTAGTCATAGGGAGTAGAATTTTGTTGCCCCAAATTACATCTCAGGTGCTTTGTTTTTTTCTGCTTTGGAGATATTCCTTGAACTTTCTGGGAGCATACAACTTATGAAATAAGAGCCAAAGTTTGTAAACATCACAGTCAAAAATGATAATCAAATATGAAAACACTTCAAAATGCTTATGGTTCTCCTTCTAAAAAAGGAAAAAAAAACAAACCTCTTTTTCTTCTGATAATGCTCTTTCCTCTGTATCCATAGCAGACAGTGAGTTTAATATGGCTACATTCAGAGTGACTCTTACACAAAGGCTTACTAGTGCCAAGACAGACTTCAGTGCAGGAGCATTTCTTGATAAAGTCACTACACATTCTCTACAAAAGAAGAGAGATGAATCCAAAACGGAACATACTTTTTAAGATAAAATTGATGAAACTTTTCAATGTTCCTCTGATGACTTCCTCAGGATTTCTCTCTGACAGTTCTTAGGGCTGTCAACAGCTTCTCGTGGTGACATTTTTTACTTAAGGAGACCTGCTATCTTTTTTTTTTTGGTGTAATTCGTCAATACATTGAGCAGAGGATCTATTTTAAATGCCTCATCTCTCTCACGTTTTAATGGATGAAGCTGGCTCCTGGAGGCACGTGGTTGCAGCAGGGGTGGAACTGTTGGCTCTCTGTTTTGTGCATCATTTGTAAAAGCTCCTTTAGTTTCCAGAATTTTAAGGGGAAAAGATCAAAAAGATGATGACATAAATGCAAATGTGATCAACATGACAATGGTCTCAGAATCTGTGAAAGCATTATAAAAAGTAGGGTGCTTCTGAAGATGTTTCCAGATCCTCACGGGACTCCTGGACCGAGCTTCTGTTGGCTGCTGGTATCTGGGTGCATGGACTACATCTTTATTCTGAGCAGATCTACTCTTGCTCTGCCTACCAGACAGCCAGCTTCAATACACAGCCCTACCTTAAGTTCTTTTTAACAACATTCTGACTTGGTGTTCAGTGGCAATATCCAGCTTCAATTATTTTAACCATTTGCCAAAGTCCTGTTTGTACTAGGGAGCCTGACATAGCCCACTAAACTCCAGATCTAGCCACGCAAATGCTGAAAAAGTGAAGAAAAAAAAAAAAAAAAACCCAAACCAAACCTTCCCCTTGTCCTGCTGATTGTGCTGATCCATAGGCAGCCTTTCATCTCTGGGAGTGCGTGATGTCTTTGACCTTGTTTATATTGATGATAATCCATCTGCACAAACATTGTGTGTGTGTGTATATATATATATATATACACATACACATAAAAATACGTATTTAAATATATAGTGTGTGTATATATATATATATACTGTATATATACCGTATGTATATATATAAACATATATATATAAATATGGAGGAAATGGAGAAACATTTTACTTTGTGTATTCTTTTAGGGCTACAGAAACCTGGAACTGGAACGGAGCATTTGGGTCTGCTAAATAGGAGAGTCTCTTCATCTGATTATTTTTATAATTTAATCTAGTTTCATTTTAATATAATAATATAAATATACAAATATATTATAAATAAATAAATAAATATTAATGAATTAATGTAAATATAAATGTCAATATGTATTCATTTTTATGTATGTCTATATCCTTATGTATGTATCTATGTATGTATGTATCTATCTATCTATCCATCTATCTATCTATTTATCTATCTATCTATCTATCTATCTATCTTTGCCTCCTGCCAGTTCACAGCCTTTTGGGGAGACTGCTCCAGTCTTCTTATGGTCACAGATTTCCTGCCAGAATATATTCATGCTTATTTTATCTCACCTTGCTTTAGCGTTTGCGCTGCCCTCTCATTGGAGCACTTCTTTTCCCTCCCTTCTGCTTCATCCCTTGATAGATATATTCACTGCAGATCCCTCCAGCCTTTCTTTTGCAGGAGTAACAAAGACTAACTCTTTCTGCCCCATGCATGTGACAAGTTCCTCTCCACCTGCTCACTGACCCAGTCCTCCCAAAGCACAGATCCTGGTGAATCTTCCTATTGCAATGGGAGATTCGGATACCTGGCACTCTTCTCAAACAAGGACTCACCAATGGAATGCACAATGTGATGGCCAGGATGTCGTTGCACCATGGCATCCTGTGGCACAAGTTTCCTGTGATGTGTCTATGCATTTTTATTGCTCTTCACATAGAAAGAAGTCTCATGAGCATCATCAGTATTCTCCTTCTAGTACAGTGAACCTGGATCTCACTACGCTTTGTTAATATTCCTGCTGACGTGTGGTTCCCACCACCTGAGATCAGAGACCATTCTCCAGGCAGCTCCTACATGCTAAATACTTCACAGGAACTCAACTCCACCAGTTCACAAGAGTGACAGGTTTTCACAGACGAGTTTTATTTACACCATAAATGATTACCAGTTCCTGCATTATTCCTATGTAACTTCTGGCATATCTTCTGGGATTTTATAGGAGTATAAGTTCTGGAATCAGCCTGAAATCCCACCTCCTTGAGAGCCTCTTACAGTTTCATGACTTATTGGTGCCTTCTGCCAAGTGATTTCATCTTTAGGAAGGTTTCCCAAGTAATGTCTGGTGGCACGGCCAGGACAGGCAGCGTTTCCCAGGGAAAAAGACATAGATGTAGCATCAGAGAGCTACAGGAGCAAGAGAAAGTCACAGAGGATGAGATTATTTTGTAATCAGCCCAAAACATTCAAAAAACAGAAAAATAACAGTTTTAGAAACTGAGATTCCCCTGAACGCATTCCTCTACTGAAAATTTTATTACAAGGTTGTCGAAAAGCTTTGAAAAATGCATACAGCGCATCTTCATTAAGATAAAGCCACACTAGGCCAAGGGAATAGCAAGAATTACAACTAATTCAAAATACCCTATACTACAGAGGGAGGGATTTTGGATAGAGATGCTGAAGGAAGTGTATGATCAAAAACTGGAACGGGAGTTCTGCGGGGGCCAGAAATTCCATGTCGGCATCTACAGTTCCTCGTGTTTCAAGCAAGAACGAGCCCTGCACAGTCTCAGAATGAATCACTGGAGTGTTTAGGCTCATTTGAGATAGATCAAAGCACCGCATTTCCATTGTGACATCGTTTGCTGTCATTATTTATGAGGAGATTTTTTTTAAATGGGAGAAAAAATGATTTTAGAAACACAAAGCGAACAAATTTCCTCCTCCAAGTGTAAAAGTGGGACATGGTATGAAAGTCTCAGGTCTGTCATTAACTTCATTTCCCTTACTGTATTTTCTCCTGTTAATGCAATCGTTGACAAAAAACTGTGTTTTTGAAGCTCATAGATGCTGCCATGATTGCTAACAAAATAAGTGAATCTGTCCTGTTCTTATAGAAACTAAAATATACACAGCAGAGAAGCTTGGTTTGACAGCTTTTCTAACCCCTGTATGTAAGAATAAAAGAAAAACAATAAACTGAAAGAAAAATAAAGTGTTTATATGCCAGGTCCAGCTTTCCCATGTAACTCACTGCTTTTACATCTAATTTAGGCTATGAATTTGAAAGGATTCAAGCAAAGATTGGCCTTTTGCACAGGGGAAAAAGCAAGACCCAATAATGTTTTAGGGGGAAGAGATGTTTGGAAGAGATGGGAGTC
>JAVCKT010003110.1:4525-22742 GCA_032273925.1 Rhynchotus rufescens | reverse complement strand
CTGCCTGTAGAAGGCCTCGTCAACCTCCTCCTCCTGGTCAGGTGGCCTGTAGCAGACACCCACCACAGTGTCTCCCAAGTTGGCCTGCCCTTTAAGTTGGCCTCCTCTACTATCACATCTGCAAGTGTTGGGAAAATAAGGAAGCAAGTAAGAAAACGCAATAAATGATGAAAGAGAAGATCTCGAGAGCTCTTCTTTATTTGCTTAATTTGCAGCCAAGCACTGTCCTACACAGAGGTCCTCTTCTGCAATCCTCGTTCCACTTGCACCCTCAGTCAGGGAAGGAATTCTGTCTCAATATCTTTGACAATATGTCCAGTCAAAGGACCTGCACCAGCTTCCTCTCTTTTGTTTCCTTGCACAGTGCTGCAGAAGTGCTACCTTCCTTTTGTCTGTGGGAATACAGCTATCAGCTCTACTTTTATGTCTTTGGTCCATTGGGAAAGCTGTCTGGGAAATAACTGAGCCCATGTGACAGCATGAGTGCCTTTTTCCTGTTGTGCCTTGTACTTTTCCAGGAGCTGAGCAGGGAAGGGAGATTTGAAGCATATTGAATACCCTGTACCTCCCTGCACAACAACTATCCCATGTGTTGTGTAGAGGAATGTGTGGGACCAACACAGTTCTTATTTCTGTGGTCTTGATTGGGGAACAGGTCTCATCTGGCTACTCTCCTAAATATCAGATGATAAAGATCTTTTTGGGTTACATTTTCCTGATCTGAAAGCTGCAGTGCAAGGTTTTGT
The DNA here is from genome assembly GCA_032273925.1 of Rhynchotus rufescens. Lineage (NCBI taxonomy): Eukaryota > Metazoa > Chordata > Aves > Tinamiformes > Tinamidae > Rhynchotus > Rhynchotus rufescens. The sequence goes on along the minus strand of JAVCKT010003110.1, from coordinate 21,996 downwards.
CTTCTAAGTTTTCCATGTGTTTGTTACAGAGATTTGTGCCACAAATAACGTGCTTTATATTTTCATGAAAATCTCCTGGCCTTATGTAATGCTTCTTGGCTCCAGGCTTTCAGGATATGAGTTGAGTTTATGCACAGCAAAGCTGGTACAAAGGCATCAGCATGTAGCAGCATATACTGTTTCCTGAAGTACTTCAGATCAGTTCTGCAAGTAGTGAATGACGCCTTATATGCAATATAAGGGATATACAAAGGAAGCGTTTAGAGAGGAGGTGGACTCTTACTAAAACGAGCAAAATCATGCTGGCTTAGTTCTTTTTTTTTTTTTGCTTCATGCTGGGGGTTGCAAAAGCTCTGCCTTGTAATTAATAGAGTCTTTGTCAGAGTCTAAACATGCTCCCCAGTTTTGCTGGAGTGATTTTTATAGAGATTTAGAAATATGTAGAAATATTGACTCTGTATTGTCTGTTTAGAGAGATTCAGAACAAAGAAACCTAAACTGGGATGTGAAATATTGCTGGGAGGCAGACTGATTCCCAGGAAAAGCCAGAGACTGCACAGACTGTCTGGGCTGAACTGCTGGGGCAATTGGATGCTGCTGGCATGAGAATCCCTGCATCACACTGCGCTGCTCCGTATGTTGCTGGGCAAGCAGGCTGTGTTCAGGTTCCATCATACTCTCTTTCCACACTACTACATAGTGGAGAAAGTAAGGAGGCCTTTAAGGAGCATTTTTTAATACTGATGTTTATTTGCTGAACACCAGAGGGCATGCTGCCTTCTACTTGGAGAGAGTCATGGCTGCTTTTGAAACCACCAGAGCACTTCCTTATTTTACTATTGAGGATCACCTAAAACTGGGATTGTGTTTGGTTATCCATGGTTCTGAAATGAACTTTTAAAGTGAAATTTTACCAGCTGAAACCTGAAGATTAGGATAATACCTGAATATTAGGATAATTGGTCTTGGGAGCAATCTCCTTCATACACGAGCACCATTGTCTTCAAGTAGAAATCACAGTACTGTAGAACAATCTAGGCTGAAAATACCTCTGAACAACTAAAGTCAAAGCCACCAACACAAAACAGGTACACCTGCAAAAATAGATCGAATTGATCAAGCCATCATCTTGCCTAGTGCTGAAAATCTGTAAAGATGGAGATGCTTGGGATGCCCTGAAAAATCCCAGAAAGCATCACACAACTTCTAATCAGTGTTCTGTGAGATGTCTGTCAGCCATCTGAGTATAAGAATGGACAGCCATCACTGTTTTTGCAAAGGTGAAATGGTCACTGGGCCCAAACAAGCTGGATATGTACTATTTGCTCTCCTGCTGTAGGGTAACAGTAGAAGTGCACCAAAACTTACTTTGAACTTGCTGCGGTGTTGTGATCAAAGAGAATCAGCCAGTCTGGTACCTGTTAGCCCTACAAAGATCTCTGCTCTGCTGATGGTGGGCACTGAGTTTAGTGCATCTGGGCCTTAATAGCGACTTCTTAGGTTTATGAAATATATTAAAAAATATGTGCCAGTCTGGGTATTCGCCACATGAGAGACACAGAATAAACAGAACTCCCACCTGAGCTAAATATGAGTCGCTCTGGTGAGATCTCAAATAATGTTTTGAAGTAAAATGGTTAATCTTGATTTATAATGTGAACAGAATAAAAACACAAGCCACAATGATAATTCCTTCTTTCTTCTGTAGTGCTACAACTTTCTCTTGACTTCAGCTCGGAGCCCACAGAGTTGGGCAGGACTGTGGAGTTGCAGTTTTGAAGATCTTTATCACTCTACCCTTAATCAAAAAACAGATGCTATCAGTCCTGGTTTCAAGCCAGAATTCACAATGTTACTTTCCCCTACCACTTCACTGGTGCCTCTGGAGACTACTTTTCCTGGATCACCTTTCTGTTAAATTACCCTGTAACAGGCATTTTTCCTCAGCATGGCAAGCTTGACCATGGGGCTCACATCCGTGACCTCCACCACTTTGTGCCTTGAGAGCCTGTGAGTAGAACAAATAATGAACAGATGATAAAGTCTCATAGAGGATGGAGCAGTGCACACTTCATTTAAAACTGTCATTCGTTAAACTACTACTTGGCAAAGCAAACAGATGCAGTTAACCTGCAGAGAAAAAAAAAAGACTGATCTGCTTCTGTTGTACCTTCATAGTAGCCTGGAGTTCTGGCAATCTTGGACTAAATTATCCAGTGTCATACCACTGGGAGGCAAAGCAGTATCATTTATGCTTTCATAGGGTTGAACTCCTTGGTCAAAAATGAGCGGGAAACATGTGGCAAAAGCAGACCCAGATGTTAACTGAATAATCTTTCTACAAATATTCAGTCCTTATCACAAGGCCATCCTCTCTGCTCACCTACAGAGAAATAGTGAATGCTCTTCCCCTTTTGCACACCTAAAGACTTCTCAAGTGTCATGTCTCTTGGTGTGTATTATTCACAGGGTGGGCATGCACCTCTGCATCATTTCACATCATGTGCTCCTTGGAGTACAGTACTGTGCAAAGTTTTGGAAGGGAGCTGCAGTGCCTTTCTCACCTCCTAACCAGTTGTGTTGGAGAGACCTGGCTGGTGAATCACAGCCAAAGCTGGCTGGCAGTACTTGCTAGGTCAAGACACAGTTTTATGGAGCAATGCTGAGACAAAGAAATCATATTCATGGGGGTGAGGGGAAAGCAAAATCCTCTGCCTCCGTGAGTGGAGGCAACAAGTAGGACTCCAGCTTTGTATATGAAGGGCCTGCCTTGCAAAGCCCCTGAAATAATCTTACCACAAGCTGCCAGTCTTTACTGCAAGGCCATTCTCAGTAACAATGTGCTTGGGAATCTTCCTGGTTTTAGCCTTAGAATTTAAGAAAACACTATCCTGTATTGTTGGTGTTGTGTGTGCGTGTGATCCTGAAGGCGCAGGGTTTGAATTTGGACTGTAGCCTCAGTTAGGGAAGTAGATGGGAGGATTGTGGGCTCATGGAAGGAAGAGCCGTTGGATCATTTCTGTAAACAGCTTGTGACTAAAGAGTCAGCTTTGTTTGGAGAATGGGAAACCTTTATGTCTTCTTACCAAGCAGAGAAAGTAGATTTCAAGTCAGTCAAACCCGTTTGGGATTTCTGAGTTGTTTATTCAGTATTGCATAGTGGCACTTCAGGTTAGAAATGGAAAATAATTTTTGGTCTCTTCTATCCTTGCAGAGAGCACAAAGAACTTGGAACAGGCTTCACTTAGAAATTTAAGTTGGTGTATTTACCACAGGAAATGAAAGAGATTGATTTAAAATGATATAAGTGATAAGCTCTATAAAAGTGATGACTAGATATTTAGTGTTTTTGAGCAACAAAGAAGCCAAAAAAAACCCACAAAAAAACAATTGTTCACCCAACAGAGGATTTCAGCAGGCTGTATGTATGAATATGAATATGTGAGGATTTTCCAAAAGAGCAGTTTTCCAAGAGAAAGTGCTCTTTTTCCCTGGATTTTTCTTTCTAATATTGTCAGGCAAATTATTGAAAGTGTTGCTTCCTCTTTTAAATTTTAAGCCTTCAGAAGTTCCTCTGTTCTGATGACATAGGTGATAACAACTTACTGCTAACAAAATTCAGAGAAAACTATAACCAGAGCGCCTAACCAAGGTGGATTTCCTTTTCCTGTAGACTGAAATTGTCCTCGTGGAGAAAACCATTATAGCCGCAGTAACTGTTATCTGGCTACTGCTAGCACTGTGACAGCATGTCAAAATTATTTGAGTTTTGCAACAGAACGTGGTCAGTAAGGACATGAAATGCTTTGGGGGCCGAAAGTCATGAAGTTTTTGACAGTGAGGCATTAGGTGTTTTTTTCTTTCTCTTTTAGTGAAAGGGGATGGAGTTTTTAGGAAATCTGTAAGGAAATGGATGTCTGGACACATTCACGTGGTAGAAAGATAAAATTCCTGACTAAACCGTAATCATATCTTCCTGTAGGGAATCCCTGAGGTTGGAGGTCCTTGAAAAGAGCCACTGAAAATCAGTGGCTCCTACCTTCAGAACTGATTTATCCCCTTATGCTTATCCTTCAGCATCCTAGGCTGCCTACATAGATTTGTTCAGAACACATTCCGGTGTTAACAAAATGCTGTTATCTCTTGGCCTCTGTTGGCTGAGATTTTGTTCTCTAGGTAAAAAGATCCGCCTGAATGCTATGAGAAACTGAAATAGTCTCTTATTGTGTGTGGGTGTGGAGTGAGTCAGCTTGGGTAGAATCAGGACCAAGGTGGTGCAATAGCAAACCAACAAGCTCCTGTGATAGATCAATGCCAAACCAGAACAGGCAGTAGATGGAAGAGAACTTTCCTTTCCAGACCATAAATAACACAGGCAGGAATTTTCCTTAGATGGCATTTTGTATTTTGTAATTCTTATTTTGGTTGTATTTAGAGATTCGGTTGTATTTAGAGACTTCCAATAGCAATATTTCAAGAGGGAACATTATGATAAAAATAGGCTGTGTGGAACTCCCTAGAATGTGTAATTGTTCTAAGCAGTACAAGACAGTAATTTTATTGCTGGTTTCAACATTTTGGAAGTATACCTACTCTAAGCAGGAATTCCCAAGCCATCCATTTTGGCTCTAGTGCTATGTGAAAATAGGGAGATCTGTTTCTAATTAAAAGGCTGAAGAGGTTCAATGATGAAAAAGTTCTCAGATTCTTTGCTTTGTTTTATGTGTCACCATTGTGGAGCATGATAGTATCCTGTAGAGTGGTTCAGTTCCAACAGACACAAAGAACTAATATTAGCTGTGAAATATAGGCCATGCAGTCTTGTCCTCCACTGAAACAATGTCATTGAAAGAGGAAGTTTGCAAAACTTGGTTCAGTAAATGACATAGAATGTAGGAGAATGGAGAGCCAATCTCTTACTGTGAAAAAGAAGATTGTATATCTGTTTTGCAAGGAATTCAGTTCTGTATTAAAAGCATGTGCAGTGATACTGCAAGATGCTCATTAATATAAAGCTAATGTCTTTTTTTTTCTCTTGTTTTTTGCCACCGGTTTGTACCAGCAATCTCCATGTTGCTTCCTGTGTCAGGAATATGCGGTGTGTAATCACCAGAAGAAATGACAGATGAAGAAAGGTCCTGTGTAGACAAGCTGTTACATTCTATTCTGTAAATGAATCCAGAGAAGGGCTTGCTTGGGATATGTTGTGGTAGTTATATAGAAGAAGGAGGTATCCATAGTATTATCGCTCTCTTACTCATCACTATGAGGTGATCAGCAGTTGGTTTTCCAGAAGTACAAAGAATTCATGTTCTCTTTAGTTTTCCAAGTTCCCAGAAAATGATGCCCTTTAGATAACAGCTTGGAGTGGAACTCAGATGGGTGAGATAGCTTTCTCCCCACAACAATACCTGTAAGCAAAAATCAATACATTGACCATACCTTTCTCAAAGAACAGAAGCACATTGCTAAGAATGTCCCTGCCATCATGACTTGTCAATTGCTTTGATGAGGCCCAGGGAAAAGTGCCTTATGGTATCTTGTTATTTAATCCTCACCTAACTCTCAATTTGCTTTCTTAGTAATGACATGTCATGCTTCCCATGTTGTGAAATGTGCAGACCTATTGCTGAAATTTCAAGAAGCCAAGGTCCTCCATGTCTGTGGAAGATTTTATCCTGGAAGATTTCTACAGTTACAACTGTGAAGTAAAACCACCATTGGACCTCATGAATTGTCTTTTTTTTTTCTTCTTCTTCTTTTTTAGCTTATTTAGATGTTTCCTCTTCTATTCTGAATCTCTGCTTATGCAGAGACTAAAGCTGTGTGTGTATGTGTATATATGTGACTGAGACCAGATGAAGTGTTGGTGGGATACAATGGTGTACCAATACAGAGTTGAGGGAGAAAATGTGAAAGAAGGCGAACAGGGAGATTGAAACTTTCTAACTGAGAGAAATGGGTCTGTGGATGGAAAGGATAGAAACGGAACTAGAAATGGAACCCAGCTACGTCAGTAGATACTTCAGCAGCTGGGTTTGGTTCAGTTAAGAACTAAATAATGGGATTATAAGGTGGGGAATGTAGGATGGGAATGAGGAGGAAATTAAAATGAGGCAAAAATGAAGAGTAAGGAGAAGAGTGAGAGCCCTGAGTCAGAATTCTTAGGGACAGTGTTCAACAGGAGGACTCAAGCTTTGGAGGGGAAAAGTGGGAAGGTCTGTACCTATTGGAGAACCCAAACTCAGATGGTGCCCAAAATGCCAGGCTTCATGCTTCTTCTGCCATCAGTCAGAGGAGTGATCAGCAAGTGAAGTGGGGCTCTCAGCTGCAATCAGAACCAGAAGTGATAAGGTTGATTCAGTTGCCTAATCATCAGGACCTGCATCCACTTTGATGTCTTCTATGAGACCTTGATTCCATGAGGTGCCCTGAGATACCCAAATGACTGTAAACACCTATTTTCAGGAAGCTGAATTCCATCTTGATTCAATCCAGTCCCAGGAATCTATAGAGAGACTCCAAAGCAGACTAATGCAGAAGATTAGGTCTAACTAAGTCTGTGGTCTGCATCTGAGTCCCAGTCCAAATGTCTGTGAAACCTATAAGGATATTATTTCTCTCAGTGTTCACTACAGAGCGGATGCCAATGTACTTTTTCTGTGAATTGCTCTCCTAAATCAAGTGGCTGTGATCTGTATGGCAGAACAAGAGATTACGACTCACTGGTGCATGAAGCTATGCTTCTGCATGACGAACCCTCTTATTCTTCCATTTATTTTTTTCAAATCCCACAAAATCAGATCACATTGCTCAAAGCCAAGGTGGTCTACTTAGTAAGCCAAGCTAGGAAATGACAGACTTAGGATTTTGTCCTTTGCTGCACAACCTTGGTTCTTCTGTGGAGCAGGTGCGTCCTGTGGAAAAAAACATCATTTTATTAAAAACAACAGCAGGGTGCAAATATGAGGAGCTTCATTTGGGCTTCATAATTAGCCTAATTTGCAGTAGTATCTGCCAAAGCAATCCCTGGGTGTTGTGCTTTAATAATGCTTATTTTTCCCTTCTTTTTGGTCTGTGCCTTCTATGTTTAGAGTGTCATCTGTACATTAAACTTAATTAGAGAATTGGATACATTGAAGTATCTGGTAGAATGCTCACAGAATCACATAGAATCACAGAATGGTTGAGATTGGAAGGGACCTCTAGAGATCATCTAGTCCAACTCCCCTTGCCCAAGCAGGGACACCTAGAGCATGGGGCACAGGGTGGCATCCAGACAAGTTTCGAAGATCTCCAAAGAAGCAGACTCCACAACTCATACTGGAGTAACCTAAGGAGCAAAAGACCTTCATGACGGCACTTGGCTCTTGCGCCAAAAACCAAGTCTGTCTGTGTAGCTTTAATGGTCATGCCTTACTCTTGGACGCCAGGAAGGTTGGGCTGGATCCTCAATTGTAATAGGGTGGTCTAGTAACATGGTAAACCTGTTTTCCAAACTACAGGTGGAACATGGAGAAATAAAGCAAAGACCTCTGCTTTTTGTGACATTGTATTCTTCTGAGGATTTCTAGGAGTTTGTATGGAAGAGAAATCACTCGTGTGAAGGGATATGCCATGAAAATAATGTTGACAGAAAAGGCAAGTCTTAAAAAAGTATGGAAATAAAGGAGGACAAAAGTTCACTGTGAATGAGAGGAGTAAATCTTGTGGGGACTGTTTACATTCAGGTCCTGTTTAATTGTGGTGCTTCTTTGGATTTGAACCAGTGCAAGAGCAAACTGAGGGGAACTGCATCACAGTTTTATATAGTTCTCCGTCCTGCATGATGTTAATTTATAGTGTACAGAGCTCCCCTCTGCTTTGTTCATCTTGCTTTTTTTATGTTTAGAGTGCCTTAAAAAGGGCTCCAATGGACAGAAAAAAAAAATCTTCCCCAAATGCAGCTTGCAGGCTCTTCCACCAGCAACTGTGGCCACTATTCTGCTCAAATTCTCCTCCTCCTGCTATGGAGAGATGTCAGCCCATTCCAATGGAACTGCTGTGTCCGCAGAGGTGCAAGTATAGGAATAATGCAGGTAGTGCCCAAGTGTTTTAAAGGGGGACAAGGAGCAGTCAAAGAGCTATGCCAAAAAGTGCTTTATTGTAGTGAAGATACACAGGAGTAAAACAATAGTCTCTCTGCTCTGAGTTCAAGGCTACACTAAGCCATAAACAGGGAGATAAGTACTAACATCCTATATACAACATGCTATATGTACAGATACATTGCACTTCCAGTCATTTTTTACAAGGTTGTAAGGCTGTTGCCAACATTTTTATCCTTTTACAAAAGAGGTGAAGGCTTAACTCTTTAAAACCTAGACCTGTCCAAGTGATATTTCCAAAGAGTGTGGCAATGGCTTTGATGAAAAACTAAGATTGTGTCAGGTAGACACACACATATGACAAATGGCATAGAGTCTGTACCAATACAGAAAAGTAAAAGAAGATGGGACAGGTTTAGAACTTGCCATTTTAGGAATTTTCCTTTTAGGTATATAAATACAACACAGTTTAGTAACTACTGACTAGGTTTCCTACACAACAAGTTATATACAGCACATTCACTTACATTTTTACATAATAATACATAGGTCTGTCTATTATACCTCTTCTGGTGGAAAAAACAAGACATGTCAAGCTGAAAATAACTTCAGATAAGCTCCCCAGTAAAAAAAAGGAAATGCTTATTCAGAGTTAGCTTATTTTTTGTAAAAACTTGCAAAGAATACACAAGACATGTTTTACAATATTTACTTTGTAGAGTGCAAAGAGGATAGATGAACTATTTAAACATAGGACTCTTTTGCATACTGGATCTGGTCTACTTCAAAAATGGGTTGGCTGCACCTCCGAGCCACGTACTTGTGTTTGTCGGATTGTTGAGAGGATTCAGACATGGCTCTCAGACGATAAACGCCAGGAGTCACAGGTAAGCTCACGCGGGAGTTTACTCCCACAGCAACATTGTGGGTTGCATTTTCTCCCTCAGAATCTGTTCTTGTAGAAACTCGGTCACTGAGTATGTCCCTTCGAGCCACATATGCTATATCCTCTGCACAGCTGGTGCATGAATAAGGTGACAAAGTATCCTCCCTTGACAGTGCTGACCTCATAGTTTGAACTGTAAGACTGTAGGAGGGAGCCTGAGTGAACAGGCAGTTTTTCGTAGCCTCTTCATAGGAAGGTGGTCTCCCGGGATTCCTCTGGTCCACCTCTCTAAACACTTCATCGGCTGACCTGAAGCGGGGCCTTCCCTGATACAAAGGCTTGTTCTCATCAGGCCTGTCTTCCTGCACAATTCTGCAGGAGAACTGACTTCCGTTCCTTGTGAAGCTGTCTCTTGGAAAACCTATGTTTTTTCCAGGCCCCCAACTCTCAGTTTTTGTTAGTGTTTTTCTGCGATTCGCAAAAGAGAAGGACATGGAATGTTTTTTGATCTCTCTATTCGGTGTGCTGCTGTTCTCCACGGGCTTGGCTGAAAAAGACTGGGGCCTATTTAAAAAGGATTTTTTGGGACTAGTTGGTGAATCTAATGGGGAGCTGATGAAAACTGAGCCTTCGGAACCAGAGAAGGAGCTCTCCAGGGAGCAACTGGAAGATGTTCTGGGTAGTGAGTCACTTGATAATTGTGAAGGCAAAACTGAAACTTGTTTTTCCAATGCCTTATTCTTAAGCCCAAGTTGTCTCTGCCGAACAGGAAAATTGTCCTCACTTTTGGTTAGCTTCTGGTCTCTTATTCTGCCTTCCAAGCTGTTCTCAAAGGACAGGTCTGGCTCTGAGTATCTCCTGTCTATTGTGCTGACATCATTTGTAAAGTGAGGCAGTGAAGAAGTGGAGACACGTGTTGGATACTTTCCACTCATGATGGTGCTTCTCCCTTCGGGCTGCGCAATCTCTGAGGTACAGGGGCTGTATTCAGGCTCAGGATCTGGGCTACCATGGGCAGAACCATTCTGTTGCGTAGCCCGTGGGTGTTCTGTGGTGAGAAAGAGACAATTAGATAGTTTTTAGTCACAACCTGAGGGGAAAAGGGGCCTTTCCTAGTGCAACTATCTGCACCTTGGTCAGATGGCAAGGTGCAAATTTAGTACATATGGTCTTGTGGAGAAATCGAGAAAATGCAAGTGCCACTAAGGGCAGAATCTTGGCTATGCCAGCTGTGGAATTCTGGCCTGTATTTTGTTTGAGGCTGTCATTTGATTCTTCTGAGAAGTGGTCCAGCAGCAAAACCATGCAAACGTGTACTGAACCCTCTGCACCTCTCTGCATTTCCCCAGTTGTCTTCTGCTATCCAATTCAAGCACTGGAAGCAACAGCCCTGGTTGGTGACAGTTGCCAGCCCATCCTCTTACCTGTGGTGCTGCCTGTGTGCTCATGAGACTCCTTGTCTGGAGAGTTGAAATACAAGGCTGTGTCCTCCCCAAACATTGCTGCCCAGTTGTCTATGAGGAATTCCACCAACATCGTCACCTGTACACAGAAAACCGTTTCTTTCAGTTCAAAGTGCTGAAAATGTCTGGGACGTTTTTTTTTCTGTTCCTGACTGCCCTTTCTGCACCAAAAGCTGTACCTCTGGGCTGCAGCTCCATGAAGCTGCTTCACATGAGCTTAGGAGCTGAGGCAGTGAGGTGCCTTTGGCCATAGCTGTGCTTCATGGTGAAGGGCAGCACAGGACAGAGAGACTTGTGCCAGAAGACTGGCCAAAAGTCAGAGCTGGGGTCTGCTCTGGAGTGAGGCCTGACACTGTAGACTGATTGGGCTTGAGACATCGAGCTTAACAACATTAGCCACAGCTGTGTGCATATCATGCAGGATAATGAGGATAGCTACACCCACAACATGTCTCTTGCTGTCTACATTTGCTGCACTCGAGCTTTGGTGTGAAGCAGGGGACTACAAGGCAACTGTTGAGGTTGCTCACAGGAGGTGATTTGCCTGTCACACTGCAGATAGGCCAGCTGAGGGACGCCCGCAATGCAGAGTTGCTCCTTCATTTAGCTTTTGCAGTGGTGATATTTGAGTGGATGGCTTTCATTTGTGCTGAAGACGGTAGATAGCTGCTGAGTCCAACATACCTTGTCATTCATCTCTTTTTGCACTTCCAGCGGGAGCGTGTTGCTTGTATCTGGGCTCAGCATGTTTGGCCCAACACAGATTGCAAGGTTATTGGAGTCCATCCTGTTGGTCTGTGCACTTTGGCTAATGTGGTGGAGCAGAGCAAGCAAATGCTTGAGTAAGAGAAGGTTTGGTCTGGGTAGTTTGTCAGCCACCCTAAGTGAACATAAACAAAAGGTAGTATGAATGAAGGCTGCAGGGGCTGCTACTTCTTCTGATGATCAAGTTAAACTAACCCAAATAAGACATCCTCCCAGAAGACGACTGCATGTGCTTTTTGGCACTACTTTACACAGCACACTTCAGACATCCCTGACTGCAGATAAGCACATGGTTATTTATAAGATCTTGACTAAAAGACAAACATTACAGCAAAGTCCACTTGAAAGTTTTTTCAAGAGATCAACAGCACTAACAGCGGAGACATTTTCAGAAAACTGCACTGCAGGCTTTCCAAAGAAACATGAAAGTCTGCGGTTGTTTCCTGCATCTTTCAAGGCATCCTAAGTCAGCCTCCAAATCTTCAGCTTCTGAAGAAATCAACATGGTGATGATGTCCAAATATCTGACTTCCCACCCACTGACATGATAGTTTGCTGTTGGTGCCTGACTGCCAACATAGTGACTACATTAGCAAAGATACAGAAACCTCCCTCCCGTTGTTGTGATGTGCTTTCAGAGTAATATCACAAAAACCTTGTGAAAGTGTTTTTGTTAGAGAAATGCTTTTATGTGTCACTTTCCTACTCGCAAGCTGATAGTGATGACATTTTTTTCCACGAGACTCGCCATTTCCCCAGCCTCCACTGGTCTTCTTGTAACACTGAGACTGACTACAAAACTTACTCTTTCAAGCCTTCAATTTTTTCCTGCTTGGTTGGCTTCTCGAGAGCTAGGATCCACCTCTCATACAGATCGGCCGACAGGAGTTTGGAGGGGATATTTCGGAGGAAGTCCTGCAAAGCCAAGATACTTGGATGAGATTTGATTAGCACCCCTTAGTCCGGAGGAAGCATTGCTGGAACTTGAGAGCTCTAGGAGGCAGATGTTTGAGCTACCTGCTCTCAGAGGTGCTCATGGCCCCTGACAAAGCAGGGAGCTGCATGAATACGTGCCAGTTTATACTGATACTAGTGCAACAGCAGGACCCAGCACCTATCAGCTGTCCATGTACCCTAAAATCTCAGTATTCCCCCCTGAGAACAATGCTGAGAAGGAAAAGTGAGTTGCCTGTGGGCACACAAGAAATCAGTAACAGAACAGGTAGAACAGAAAGTCATATGGAAAAGACAAACTCCCAGCTTGCCTAAGCTCGAAACATTTAGTTTGGCTTCACTGTAGTTTTGGCTTTGAGTCCCAACTAGGCCCATCTAAGGTGGTCCCTCAGGTGGTCCCATGCAGATTTTCAGTGTGCCATCACAGCTCAAAGGCTGTGAAAGAGGAATTCACCTTCAAGACCACTGCCAACAGGTGCACAGATTTGCTCTCCAGATCAACATTTACACCTTTGTTCAGGTCTTCCTTCAACTCCTTGCGGGCTTTCTCGTTGGCAGCTTTTCTGAAGATCCCCTCAGTGGAAGGGCCTTCCCTATACAAGATAGCTAGGAGATTCTGCAGAAAAAAAAAAAAGGAAAAGAGTAAGAAGAGTTAAGAGTTATTTAAGAGTTGTTAAGAGTTGTTTTGTTATTTTGGTGAGGACAAGCAGGTGAGCATTTGTCTGGAAACAGAAGCAGCTTTTTCACTAGACAGCGCCCTCTCCTTTGCTTGGTTTAGGATCTAGTTCTTGCTCCATGCAGTTCACATGGCTAGCAACCTCTCTGTCCTCCAAACGTTTTATGAATTCCACTGACTTCAGTGGAGTCACCCCTGCTTCTTTGCAGAAAGAAACAAGGGATGGAATAAGCCTTTAGGTTTGACCCCTTCTTTCCCAAGACAAGTTGAGTGCCCATCACAGATTGCTTAGGAGAGAAAAAAGTCTCTTTCCTGGAAAAGCCAGCTCTGTGAGGAAATTGTCATTAAGATTCTTGTTAACCAGAAGATAGTGTTTAGGTAGTTATCAATATCAGTCCATGGTTGAACACTTTGGTCAGGGAAATGCAGAAATCTCTGGTTGTTTCTTCTTGTTGTGAGATTCCTTTGCAGGGCTTCTGTAAGGCCACAAGATGCACACTAGGGAGCAGATCTGCTTCTCCACTTCCTGGGTCTGGGTCATCTCACCTCCGAAGTGGAGCTTCCTGTGAAAGCTATGTGGGCTGTATCAAACCCAGACCTGATCACTTTAAATTTGTGATGGGACCTGAACTTCAGGCCTTATAGCTCAGAAATGATCAGAGGTGTGTGTGTGCAGAGGAAACCAAACCGAAATCTGTCTCCTGAGAGCCACAGTCCAACTACTAGGGATGGTACCTTACATGAAAAGCCAGAAGCGGGAAAACTACAGTACCAGACTTGCTTACCTGGACTGGTTGGGGCAGTCTTTCATCGTCCTCACAAATAATTGCCAGAGGCTGGCCAAAGAGAGGGATCTTGAGGCCAGAATCCAGCTGCCCTGAGCAGTCTCCATTGGTAGAGGTTCGTCGTAGAGCAAATGGCCATGATATCACCTTCTTTCTTTTCTTAGTGCCATCTGCTGCAAGTAAAATGAAAGCAAAAATATGTTAAAAAAAGAAAAGAAAAACAGGACAAGAATGCTGTGCTGCCTTTTATCTTTGCAGAGTGCCACATGATACCAAATGAAGAGCAGAGATGTGTCCTGAAAAAGCCACACGAAGTAAATAGGGAGAAACTGAAAGAAAACTAACCGGTTGCTAAGGAAACAACCACCTCAACTGTAAAACTGTGACCATTTCTCTAAGGACACCACCTTTCCTGTTTTTTTAATATTCTGCTCACTGCTTGCTTTCAGGAAGGAGGAACATCCAAGGCACAGAAATAACCATTGAGTATTTTACATTTACAGAGATATTTGGCATCACAAAGGGTTCTTCAATAACTATTTAAGGCTGAGGTGTCACTTAGGCAGCTTGCAGTGACAGCAGTTCTCATAGTTTGAGATTGCTCCCATCTATGTTAGGGCAAGAGTGGAAATAGAGGCTGCTGTTATTCAGCTTCTAGCACAGGCTGACTTGAAAAAAAAATATCGCTCCTGCTCTGCCAATGCAGTGGTTGCTGTGCTGTAACAGCAGGGCTTCTGTTGTGACTAATGTGGTTTTACCTTGTCCCTGTTAGACCACTTAATGGATCGTCCCAGCAGATAAGAAATCCACACTCAGTCCTCATTGGCTCACAGTTCCAAAATCTGTTAGCATGGGATTTACATCTGCATCTTAAAGAGTGCACGAGGAATCTGGAAGGGATTGTTGTACTGATATGTGGGCTTTTTCTCCCCTTCAGAAATGGTGAGGAATGGATTCACTTGCTAAACAGCTTTCTAAAGAAGCTGCCTTCTGCCAATTTCCTGTAAAGGAGCTGCCTTTTGCTCTACAGTGAAGCTGCCCTATGCAAATAGAAATTTTCAGAGCCTGTGTTTAAGGGGCAGCATAAGTCCTCATTACGGAAGGGTTAAAATTCATGAGACAGATGCCTCAAGTTAGTGTCATAAAAAACTTTTCCCCTCTTCTGATGCTTCTGACAGAGAGTTGGAATTGACAGCTTACTCCAAATCTGGTCCTGCCCTGCTGCACGTCTCCTCTAGCGTGTTTACAGAACCAGAGGGTTTGCATGCTGAGAGGAAAAAAAAAAAAATCGTGCAGTTGCTGCTGCTGCTGAGAGGATTTATTTGCTGTGGCGCGTAAGTGCTGGTGCCTGTGCTCGCTCTCAGTGCCACACCTCAGAGCTGACACTTACTGCAGAAGTGAGCGCTTAAGCATCCTACTGCTGCCAAGAAGCACAAATAAACCTGGCGCTGAGGACCAAGGTATATCCACCGCCCCTGAGCTCAGCACCATCATCACTGCCTCTGGGCACTGGGGAGGGTGGTCGTTTCAAAGCGAGGGGCAGTCCAAGGGTTACGCTGTCTCCAGGCTTGCACTGAGGGCTCTGAATTTCTCCAAAGTGACACGGACAGTTTTGCTGAAGGGCCACATTGCAAGCGTTAGGGAAGAAAGGCAGTTCCTCAGTTTCTTTTGCAAACTCACCTGTCAAATGGCAAAGTCCCTCTTCAATTTCTGATGGGACCAAGAGGGGGCATTGCTTGGCCTCAGCCTGCAGGAAAGATGGGCAGGTTATAGAGGTGCCCTCAGCAGCAGGAGGGTCCCCAGCGAGCCCCTTCAGCAGGATCCCTGTGTGCCAGCAGCTCAAGGGAAAGGCTGGAGCTGCTCAGAGAGCTGCTGAGGAGACACATCGTTATGGGAACTAAACAGCCTCTCTGCCCCACAGGGCTGCTCGCGACAAAGCTTTACGCTGCAGCCAGCAACCCCAAACCAGCGCTACTGTCTGAAGACTCCGTGGCATTTCAGGCTGCTGCTGGAGGCAGAGGAGGCAGAGCCCCACACGAGGCACCTCATGCTGGCAGACAGGGTTCAGGCTGCCTCCCTATTCCTCACAGGTTGCCCCACACGAAGTGCTCCCAGGCATGGCAGGCGCCGGCAGCTCCACGCAGCCCCCTGCTGCTGCCACCAAGGCAGCTCCTCTGCTCTGCACCCCACAGGGCCTGGGCACCTCCATCAGAGCCTCCCCACAGGGCCAAGGGCACCCCCCAACACCCATCCGGGGCTGGGGGAAATGTCGGGGCTGGGGGAAGTTCCGGGGCTGCTTACCTCAGACTGGCACTCGATCAAACTCTCCATGTTCCCAGCATTTAGTGTCTTTGACTAGGCAAGAAAACAATGCCCAAATGTGAGTAATTTGATGCTCTAGTTTAGAAATCAGTGCTTTTCTAAGTCACTCTGCTGACAGAGCTGAAACGATCAAGACACTCACGGTATTACAGCTGCTTAACACTTTCATTAGGAGTTTAATCGGAGGAACTCTGGTCACCCTGGTTTCCTTGGGTCCTTTTGTTTGCCTGTTTGTTGAACAGGGAATGGACAAAGAAAGAGCTATGTAACACTGAACGCTTATTTTCTGTCCCCCGCAAGACAGTCTAACATATAAATATGGTCACGAAACAGCAAGATATCCCATACAAGTCAATCGGAAAGCAACGTTCATTGAACGTTCATTAGAGAAAAGTCTCTAATGCACTTAGTCCTGCTGCTGTATTTCCCTCTTTCTATTAAAACAGAAAATCCTTCCACTTTTAATACATGCAACAAAAAATCACCAACTGGTAACAACTACACAAGGTTGGTGTTAATTTGCAAACACAAGTCAAAGCACCTCAGTCAGCTCTGCCTAAGCTACACACAGCAGTGGGTGTATCCATTCCTCCACTTACATTTCTGTAAGTCTATGTACAGCTATAATCTGAAGCACTCCACTGACATAGACCGTAACGCAACAGATTTAATCCCTGGGCAGAACTTACCCGAGGAGTGAGTCTAGCCAGAGTTCCTTCACCTCCCGCGAGCTGCTGAGAGACGGAGAAACAGCATCAGCCCCTGCTGCTACTAATCCTTTGGACAGACACAGGCAACTAAACAGTTCTACCCCACGTGTGCTGCTTTATATATGCAGGACGGAGGCAGGTGGAAATTTGCAGACAGGAAGAAGCATCATGGGGCAGGACAGAGGCGCTGCAAAATTTCTGGCTTCCTCTTTCCTTTTAGAGGAGTTACTTTTTTTTTCTTGAAGAAAAAAATAAAAAGTAAGCCCTTATATCTGTTATGCACGGAAAAGATGAGACATTTGCCAGGTAAAGGTTCCATTTAGCATCTTCGTCAAGAGGTGGGATGTGCAGAGGGGCCTGTGGTGTGGGCAGATTCACGTTATTGTTAAAGGGCAATGGGCACTATCCATAGTTGGACCATTCAGAGACTTTACAGTTAAGTTAAAAGATGCATTACCCAATCAATTTGGGCTTAAATTGTTGAGAATAGGTGAAAAGGGAGGTGGTGGGAATAGGCAAGATTAACAGAAATGTTTAGCACTAATGTTAATATAGCATTAGCATAATGTTAATGTTTAGCAGTAATGTCCTTTATGTCTAATATTAAGCATTAGACTGTCTGCGAAAGGATTACATGAAGAAGTGACACGGGTTTGTGAGCTTTTCATTGCCAAAGATGAATGAAATTAAAAATGATAAACTGCCTAAAAACCAAAAAACCCTAAAATTTCTAAATGTTATTCTAGTTATGCAAAAGAAGTGGTCTTATGTAATAAAAGAGTAATATATAGCACTATGCAATTCAAAGTTGTGATTAATATTT
>JAVCKT010003109.1:14773-35595 GCA_032273925.1 Rhynchotus rufescens | reverse complement strand
CGTACCCATCTTCTCCCCTGCCTCCTTTTGGAGAAGGAAAAAAAAAAAAAACACCCAAAGAATACAAGAGAAATAAACCTGCAAGCACCATCCAATGGAGCTATAAACCTTTAAACCCAAAGGGAATTCTTCAGCTTGGTGCTCGGAGCGCTACGCACGCAGCATCAGAAAGCCGGAATCTCCATCCCTATCTCCATGCGGGTATTTTTGGTTACTCTTCATATTCCTCATTTACTAGGAGGTTCGTTACTGTGCCCTTGAGCTAAATAGATATAAAAACACTGTAGTACATTTCTAACGAATTGCAGTTATCATTCACCCAGCTATATAGATCTGAAAATTACTTTCATATTCAAAAAGTGTTTTCTAAGCTAAGGCATTCCCTCCCTGACATTTCATTCCTCAGATGAGATGATCATTATTTTATATATCCAGAAGATAACAATATTTCTAAAATCTTTCTAAGGTTTCACTAAACTATGTGTAAATGCAAGTTGTCTTAACTACAAAGGAGTATTTAGGACAAGAATCATTTTAAGAAAACATTTCAATCAAGGCTCCCCAAAACACCAAAGACATATTAAAAGAAAAATGAAAAGTCTCTATTTTGCCACAGTATTTTCTAAACGTTAATCTCTATTAAGAAATAAAATTAAAGATTTAATTATATGAAATAAAAAACCTCAGGTTAAAAAGAAAAATAAAATAAGTCCCATGAAATACCCGACATTATTCAAAGCTACTTACTCTAAAACTTCCTTTTATGATTCTTTAAAAATGACAACCGAAATCCACAGAATAATGAGGATTCCTTTATATCACACAGCAATGTGAGGGGCAATACAAGTTAGCCTTACATTTCTTAGAAAAGCAAGATGTTGATACTCAAAACTCAAACAAAAATGCATAGGGCAGAACTAAATTTTCCTAACGAGAAAAGTCTGTTGGAGGAGAACTCCAGAAACAGCCCCCAAACAGGCAGACACCCGGGCGCACACGCACCGATTTGTATCTAGCTGTGGAGGGACCTTGAGTGATTTATGTTCTTCATATGAAAGACGATTCAATTCAGTTTCAAACAACCAATTTAGAAGGGATTTAGGAAAATAACACATCATCTTTAATAAATGGAAAGATGACAGACATACTGTTTTTGCTGGTTTGTGTTTCATGCAGAAGGCGCTCTGGAAGTCACACAGAGGAGAATACTGGTTTCAACCGCTTTCAGTACCAGCTGGACAACAAAAATCCTATAGAAACTCGGGGAAATTTATAGGCAACGAGTGCTGTGTTTCTTAATCATTAAGGGATGGAGGAGAGTACAGCAAAGACGGTGGGAAAACAGCAAAAGGGAGGCGGCCGTTGATAAAGAGGCCTGTGAAACGACAGAACGGGCACAACGTTTTAGCCAAGCCAGTCGAGAACGAACGACAAGAGCCTGGAAACACAGGGGAAACACAGAGACAGGAAAGTAACTGCGAGGCACAGCCAAGGCAGCGACGGCCTCCTCGTAAAAGTCACATCCTTCCAAGGCTCCTAAGGCTTCCTTCTTGGGAAAAGGCCAGGGAGAAGACACCAGCTGAACCTCCCTGACCCTAAACATCCACACTGGATATTATTTATGGAGGCCTGCAGTGATCTGGGAGGCAGAAACGATCCCCTGATCCAAAGCTACTGTCACCTTTGCTGGAGAGCAAGCTTCATTCCGGCACAACTCCAAGGATTCAGAAGCAGCACTATGGGTTTTCCCCACCTAAAACATCCTCAAACCTTCTTTATTCCCATCTTGGCCATTTTCTAGATTTGATGCAGTGAGCTGCAATCCACAGTTTTCCCAAGCACTCAAAGAATTAAGCCAGCAAAGTATTTGAGTTCCCAACAGCAGCAGCAGCCCAGCTTGCTGACTCGAGACGAAAGACTGTACTGCTTCCCTCTTGGATCACCTCTGGAAGCCCAATAGCCATAAGGGATGGAGACTTCATTTGCTTTTATAAGAAGAGTTTTGATGTTTATAAGAACCGATGAAACTCTCTTACCCTGTTCAAGAACCTTGCAGCAAATTCAAAAACTCAAAAACTTATACTTTAAGGAAACACTTTAATTCTTAATAGCATTGCTCTTCACTGAAGTCACATCTACAGGTATCAGATACTGCAAAGTTTCATTAATGTAGAAGATTTGTTTTGCCTCATGATCTTTTAGAAGATTATCAAATAATCTTCATTTGACCTGATGAAATCCTTATTACAATGGTGTAAATGTAGCACAAAGCTACTGTCATGCTACAAGGGCAGTCAAAATCACATCTAAGTTAACAAACACAGCAGCTGATAACCTTCCAAGCAGTACCACTTAACTAGCACTGTTGTATATACATCTTCTCCTTTAAAAACGTGTAGTACTTCACTCTCACTACACCAATAATTCAGTAAGAAATATTCTGAAAAATGAAAATTCAGAAATAGATAATGATTATGTTAAAACACATGAAGAAGCCCGTGTATCAACCCACTACTAAGAGCAATAACAAAGCAAGTGCTATCAGCTCGAAGAACAAGAACTCCACACTAGCTCAACAGAAGAGAAACCACCATCTAATTCTGTTCTCTGAAACAGATCCCCTCGGGGAAGGTGTGTATTAGGTTAGAAATGCTGTACAGTATTTATTTATTAAAGAAGATCCGATGATTCAGGGGCACAGTCACTTACTGAGTCCAGAAGCGCCAAAATCGTTTGCCAAAGAATTCTGTTATCAAATATTTTGTCCATGACTTAAACATTAATCTGATCCAGCCAAAAATCAGCACAGTTCAGTTTTACCTTCACAGTATTAAATCCTGGGAAGGTCTATAGCACATTTGATCTATTCACGTTGCCACAGTTTAAAGGATATTAAGTTCTTCAGATTATACTTTGCAGAAACATTTGCGGTTTATTAAGATGAGGAAGAAAACATCAGAGTTAAACCTCAGGCCAATAGGCACTGGGCAGGGTTTTGTGACTGCACTATCAACTAATCACAGGCCCAATTTACAGCAATTCGTATTCCACTTCTGGGCTGTTTCACTAAATTGCACCAATTACAGGGACCACAACAGGAGGCTGGTCCTAGACCTGTGAAGCCTCCAGAAATGGGATGTGATCTGGTCTCAGCAGAACCCTGCTGGCCTAGGCACCCGCTGCTGCTTGGCTCATTCATTGCTCCTGGAGCAATTATCTGCATTTTGATGAAATTCAAATTTTCTAGACTTGAAAATATTACAGAAATGGAAATATTGTAAAATTTTAGTCAATGCACAGGGCATCAATAATGAAAATGCTACTCACAGTGCACTTAAAGTAGAGACAGCTGTACCTTCAGATCTAAATCTGGACCTGAAAAACACTGTCAGGACTACAATATAGATTTTTAAAATGATTTAGCATTCATGATTTGGAAACTGAAGTAGAACCAAAGACTCACCCTTATTATTTCCAAACCTAACTACTATGGCAGGAAATAAGGGGTACCCCATCAAGCTCCAACTCATTCCAGACAATTCATTCAGCACATTCCCAGCATATACCAAAACGATGAGGAAAATGTAAGCCAGACATACATCTACCTTAAATGCAGAGTGTTAGTACTGAAATAAAAATCTGTACTCAATTCAGTCAACTTCTGCACAGCTCATAGGCTCCTTTTCAAATAGAACTGTAATATGTTTCACAAGGGCACTTTCTGAAATAATTAAAACCCAAGGAAAGATTGATTTCAATTTACAGTATCTTGTGGAAACAATTCAATTGTTAATACATCTTCAGAAGAGTGCTTTTCTAAAGTGAAGATACGAGCATAAATGCTGAGGTTACTCGGCACTTTCAGAATTCATTTAAAACCCATCACTGGGTTTTGCTCTTGGCAGGAGCTCTCACCCTCTGTTTGAAGGGTGCACTACATTCACAGATGCAGCACTGGAGACAGAAAGTACAGATGACAGGGACTGATTAGTGTCATTTAGTGTCATTAGCCAGTTTGGAGCTTTGCATGAATAGAGAGGGCAGGAATAGAGAGGGCCTGAATGTCTCTCACCAACAGATCTGGTGTGCGTAGGCACAAGCACAAACCAACGCGGGGAAACACAGCAGTAGTGTCAAAAAGATCACATCTGTCCTGCACTTTCTACATTAAATATGAATTTAGCGAAGCACAGGAACTAATTCTGGATCCAACTGTTGCACATATCTGAATATGCACGTTCAGACTTAAAGCTCTCTCAGAAAGACACAAATGTAGCCTGCACATTCCTGTATTGGTGCTAATTACATTCCCCTTATGTGACAGAATTATGCCACATTCCCAAAACAAGCTGTGTACATCTTCACAGTGTTAGGGACTGGTTGTCAGAAGCAGAAGACAACAGCATCCCCCAATGCTGCTGTCCTCTCCCCTTTCCACCCTAAGCCAAGAGGACTATTTTAATTTGGGAATTAACATGATCTTCTGGGCAGAATCGCCTCGTGACAGGAGAGTGGGGTTTTAAGCCACAATCCTCCAAAAAGCTGTTATGGGGTTGAATACAAGTGGCCGTGCTGAACCACCAAATGTCCCCAACATTTGGCAACAAGGCAATCCTTCTCTCTGGAAAGATGTGAGCAGCCAGACCAGATTTGGATGGAGAAAAAAAAAACATATATGTATGTGTATATATATATATGTGTGTGTATATATATATAAAAATTACATATATATAAAATAATATATATCACCTCTTTTTCTGCTTTCTGCCTTTGAGATTCGTACTGCTGCAGACACAACTGAAGGCCTTGCATTCTTATGCTCTGAAATCACATGGCAATCAGAGACCTGATGTCCTAACATCCCATCAGCACAGAAGTTACACTAACAATTTCAGAACACAAGAGAAAAAAAGAGAGCTCCCTTTTTTTCTCTTGACAACACCGCACAGGAACAGTTTTCATTAAAATACTCCTAGTTAATCTCTTTGTCTCACACACAGAGTAGAAATTAAAAATACTCTAATATATTTGATTTTGAAGTGTAGCGAATTCTTGAAAAGTGTTGAGTATTTCTAACTAGATATTATATATATAGATATATAAGATAAAAATTGTTTTTTCACATTATTTTCCTACAGGCAAATATCAAATTCAGCAGAGACAGCTAAAAAAGTCACAGTGAAGGTAAGCGATAACTGGGGAATGTTAAAAAAAACAGAAGATTTTTAAAAGAGTGATATAATCATACTGTACAGAAAAAAACTTGTAGATTTGGGCCATTAGATTTCTTTTAATAGATAAATAAATAAATAATTTTAGTTAATGAAAACTACTTTCCATTTTCATTAATGATCCTGAGGATAGAAGTTAGTTTATAGAGGCAGTGATTTTTTGTCTCGCTCACCCATTTCAATCTCAGGCCATATTTCTTTCTCCTCTGCCACGACCTCCTCTTCCTTTAAACACAGTCTTGCAGAAATGTCTCATTCTGTTATTTCTGCCATTAGCACCTCTACACCCTGTGTAGGGTTGCACTGGTGCCTCCCGATGACCTGGAGCACATGGAAACCCTCATAAATCACAACCTGCACATCAGCTGCCCCAGCTGATATCAAAGCTGCCCCAGCGTCAGCACCTCTTAGCAGAACGTGGCTATTAGGGTAACGTTGGCACGAGGAGCATCTCAGCAGTTATAGTCACTGTTTCCTCCTACTTCCACCACTAAATTTTATTTATACTCCCCCAGGTAGCACCACAGTGCAGAATCTGAACTAAAATAGAGCCACCATTGTAGAGCCTCCAGGTAATTCGAAGTAATTAGGTTAATTTGTTAAACTGTGCTGCACATACCTCTTGCTCAGCAATTTAATATCATGCAATATTTTAAAGGCAGCAAAATCACTCGAAAAATGGCAAATTTGCTGTTTATTGCTGCTATAGCAACCACAGAAATCCGCATAAGAAAATACCAAGCAATAAAGGATGAAATGCCATAGAAACAGAGTAAGAATAGAATGAGTTGTGTCAGCACTAGCCCTAAGCGAAACCTGAGGTACAAACACATTCCCGGGTGGAATTATAAAAAGGTGAGGAGAGAAAGAGGCAGTTACAGGGAACCCAAGCCGTGTTCTCCAAAAGAGATCTCAGGCAGATCAGTGCAAACCTCTGCAAGGACTAAAACACATTAGGTAAAAAATAAGAGAAAACCTTCAGCAGAGACGACAATGCCAATTCATTCCCGCACGGGCTGTGGAAGAAACTGGGAGGAGACCAACCTTGGAGCTACCGCTGGCCCATCGGTATCCGCTCGCTCCATGGACAAGCGCCACCGCCATCCCCTTGGGATGCAGGAGCTGCCCATGCAGGGAGAGGGCACGAGACAACCCCTCTCAGCAGGGGCAGGTTCAGAGCAGCTCAGGCCACATCCTAACAACATAAAACAGCTCTGAATTTAATACTCAGGCTATGAGACTATAAAACACTATAAAGGATTTGGACTTTCTTTGGCTACTACTGAAATAAATCCCAAAGGCTGGTTAATGAGAAGCGAGAATGCTACAACAGGAGCCATTCCCTCAAATATAAAATTTACGGGTCTTTTTCCTCATTTTGTCTCATGAAGACAGGTTCACAATTAAGGGAAAGAAGTTCCAAACCCTCTAGATTTCGCTTTTCCTATATATACATCTATTACTTGTAAAAATACTGCCGCACTACAAGATAGCTAAAAGCCTCCCAAACCAGAACAGAGCAACAGCCAAATTGCTGCCAGTTCCACTTGGTTTTCTAAATTTCCCTCGAGCAGAAGGAACTAACGATTGACTTAGGAAGTTATGAAGGAATGCAAAGGTAGGGATTTATATTCCTGCAGGTCAACCCACTACTGCACTGTATAATAAATGTAAACATGAAATGGTATCATTTCATCTTCGCTCCTCACCTTTCCAACGACCTTTAAGAGAAAACATCCTGGAGCCTAAATTTTGTTTGACATGGAAGTCATGCGGGCAGGATAATATGACATTCCTACCTACAAGCAAAACACCTTTAACGCATTAATTTCTTTCAAAATAAAAATGTTGTACAGATATCTCCATATCAAACTTAGAATCAACACATGGGCTAGTCAAAATCAAAGTTTTGTGTACAGTAGAAGAAATAATACATTTATGGTTCTTTGTTTTAAGAATTAACGAAGCCCAAACTGAACCTCTGTCTAGTAACACTCCAGTCTGGATATTATCCATGGACTTCTACTGAGAGCATAACCAAGAAAAAAACAACTTCTTTTCATCTCTCTCCTGTTTCAAAGCAGGGTGAAAAACAGATGGGATTCAAATGGAGCTCAAACCAAGGACGGGGAGTTTAGATTTGATTCAGCAGGCGTAAGGAAACAGTTACACAATGGAGGGAATTCTTGGGTAAGAAAGTACAGGTGAGACACAACTCGGCCACAGACAAGAATCTTAACAGGAAGAACAGTCGATTTGTTGCTAATAAAACAGCAGGAGAACTGGAAAGAAGCCTGAAAATGGATGGAGATTGAGGAAGCAGCTTCCTCTTGCACTTAATCCGCTCTAAAGACAGGAGGCAGCCCAAAGGGCCAGGCCTGCTGTAGAGGACCCTGGGGCTCCTATGGCAGGTTTTCCACTGCTGTACCCATGGGGCGAGCTGGAGAGAGGGCATGGGAGGACACCAGGACCACCAGACGTAGCACCAGGAACCGAACTGGTGTCCCGTTCTCCAGAGACCCTCTTCCCTACACCCATCTCCAAAGCTGGGCCTTGCAGGATGCCATCTGCTTCAAGCCAGACAAGTGAGCCTGGCCCCTCAGCAGGGGCCCAGCCCAGCCCAGGCTTCAGCAGAGCTTTTCAAAACTGCATGTTTTTTTTAAATGAACTTGTAGCAAACTAGCTTGTTTGGAGACACCTACCTTTGTGAAATTTGGACAAGGGGGCTTCAAGAGGTAACCAGCCCCATGACAATGTGCCATCTCCTCAGGAAACAGACCAAAAATAGTATATAGCTAAACTGCACAAAATTCTTCCTCAAACACGTATAAAGTAGATAGAAATAATGATATGATTAAATGTTACAAAAAAATATATATTGGAGATGGGCTGGAGGGGCCTTTAACCCTATGAAAGATGGCCGTGCTTTCATGACTAAGTGAATAAAGCTGA
This sequence comes from Rhynchotus rufescens, assembly GCA_032273925.1. Lineage (NCBI taxonomy): Eukaryota > Metazoa > Chordata > Aves > Tinamiformes > Tinamidae > Rhynchotus > Rhynchotus rufescens. The sequence continues at coordinate 27,412 of JAVCKT010003109.1, read as the reverse complement.
TTTTATACATTGCAACTACTAAAGAATTAATCATATAAAACATATTCCCCGAAGCTCTGGCAAGAAGATTGCTAGTTTCCACAAATTGACTCTGCGAGCAGAACTGTAAACAAGTAATCAAAATACAACAGTATCAAACTGCAGGGGGGAAGATGCACACGGAGGCTTTTCTCCCTTCGGTATTCACGTGTTTTTAGCAGAAGCAGAGACCCTGCATCCTCGGTCCAGTTTAAGAGTCATGTTTTATTTGACAGTAGAATAAGACGATTGCCCGACCTACACCCAGAAGAGCAGGGGATCTCGGAAGCAATCAAGTGATCAAGTGTAAGTGATAAATCTAATAAAGGCAAGCAATTATTTCTTACGCCTTTGGCAGCATAACACTTAGCAAATTCAATGGTTAACATTTTGCTTTTAGTTCACACTTTCTTTGAAATCTAAAAGACACCATAAATGCCATAAAAGACACGATCATCAGGCATATGAAAGGGATACAGAGTACACCATTTTTTGGGGACTGGTTTTTGAAACACCATCTTATGAAAACTACTGCAACCATTTGTCTTTATATTCCTTCACAATAGTTTTTGAAAATCATGAGAAAAATGAAAAGAAGTAAGAAGAGAAGAATCTAGTGCCATGGCTTGTTTTCGTTATTAAGTTTGATCTGCTTACACTAGAAAATGAATTTAAATTATGCCCTCCCTGTGGATGTAAACACGGGATTCACTCAGACGCTGTAATCATCATACCATGGTGAATTCTAGGTTGAAACACAACCTAACTCGGGAAATGCATTTCTGAAAAGCCTTTGTACCTTGGGGCATAAAGCAGTACTGTCTTTGGATTCAATATTCCATAGTTCCACATTTTGATGGGTCACTGATGCACCCTTGGTTGTCCCAGCGTAGCTGCTAATGTCCTGACCTGTTTTCAACGAGCTGCTCAGGCAGCCCCTGGTTTCATTTGGGAGCCTTTGAGCTTCTCCCTAAGAAAAGCCTTCAGTGACTTGGCATCGCATCTTCCACTGCTGTGCAAAAGCCCAAAATTGTCAAAACATCACGCAAATTTCAAAAGCACTATAAGAACAGCAGAATTCACGAAGTAAGAAATGATAATAATTTGGCAACAGACATGTTTTATACTAAAATATTTGTTTCAGCAAGGAAATTGCTATTTCACTTTTTCCATATATTTTGCTTGCTTATTAAACAAAATGCTATAATTACCATAGAAAGTTTAAGTCATTACCATGGACTTACTAGGAAACATTTCTCCAGAAAATGAATGTTTATTTGGAAATTCTCTGGCCTATTCGGTAAAACAGGACAACATTTTATATGAGTATTACAGAATAAGCTACAGCACTGCTTAATAAAATTCTTCAAAGACTTAAATTTTACGGCACTGCAAGAAAAATGCATCTTATTCCTGTAAAAATTACACTTTTTTTCTGATAACGACTGTGTTACTTCATCCTGTTGCTCCGTGCTATGCAACACGTAACACTGAGGTCACAAATACCACGTATTAAACTGCCCTGCTAAGATCATTCCCAACGTAACCAGGCAGAATTGCCAGGGTTTTCCAAGGGAGAGCTTCCCTGCTGGGGTTTCCCGGGAACCCCCCAAGGAAGGGTTTTCCTGCTGCCATCCCGGAGCGCGCGAGCTCCGGAACCACGAGCTACGGCAATGCCCATCCCAAAGGGATGCAGCTGCTGAGGAAGCCAAGCTGGAAGCGCAGTCGGACGGTGTCTCGAGTCCCCGTATCACATCAGTGGGGCGCACGGGCTCATTAAACGGATTCGCTTAATTACAGGTGGCTGCTTGAAAGCCTCAAAAGCAGCGAGAGTCGGAGCCGGCTGCTGCCAGTGACACAGCGCTGACTGCACTGAACTTTCTGTTTAACCCTTAAATGTGTTTGATGTAAAAGTAATATGTCAGTCTTCAGGAAAGCCTCCCACAGAAAAAACTAAAAGCCCCCCCAAATATTCAGAATGTGAAGTCCCCATGTATTTCTTACTCAAGACGGGGGAAATATACTCAAGACGGGGGAAATATAAAGGAAATTTTGCCAGAGACATGAAGCTGCCTATTGACGATTCCTATGTTTACTCCTCTATAAAAGCTTCCCAAGACACCAAGGACACCATGAGATTGCTTTCTCACAGCATCCAAACGTGCATTATAGATGGCAGGTAAAGCCATGAGGCCAAATCCCCTCTGCAACTGCCCAGTGCTCTCAAACATGAGCTGAAGACAAAACCTCCTCTCTTTGCTGGTTTGCAGAACACCCTCCCCAGGTGTAAGACCGGCCCCATGCATTCTGGTACTAGCACTAAGGACATACCAACAAAACACGAGCAGCAACAAAAGTTATTTTACAAGTACTTCCTTCAAATGGCTAAATGTGATCCACAAGTTACTAAAAAGTATGGAAAACATTAACCAACCTCCTGAGATTCTTATAAAGTCCACCTGAATTTAGAGCAAATTTCTATCTCTGTTACTTGCCTCAGTTAGATGTGTCTGTTATTAACAGCAGTAATAAAAAGCAGCATTTTCTACTATGGATTCTTTCCCAAAAGCCAACATAAGCTTTGTGAAGTATAAATAATACTAACGATTAAACAGCATCTGCAGCAGCTAGCAGAAAAACGTCCTTAAAGAACCAATCAAATCCGAACAACCTGAAAAGAAATATGTAAGATATATTACTCAAAAAGTACATTCCATGTTATGGACGTATCTTGCACAACTTTTTATGAAATTTAACCAAAACTGCTAGTTGTGACCATGGACTCTTGGCACTAAGCGCTGCGGACTAGATGAGTACAAGGTGAAACAAAGCACGAGGTTCGCTTGCCGAGTCAGCCAAGAGCAATAAAAAGGAATATGTGAATAAGCCAGCCAGCTTTCACTTTAATACCTGACACTTACTCAATTGATAACCACCTGCATGCTAAGCCCTTGGCAGCTTTAAAACGTGTAGGGTTCTTTGTTTGCTTTTTAAGAATAAAATACTCCCAACTATTTCCCACCATATTAAGCACAAACATGCTTTCATTTAGCTTCAGGAATGTGTCTTATTTTAATCTTTCACATTTGCTTAGTTGAAGAAACATGTACTACCAATGATAGGAAGAAAGCCAGATCTTTCTCAAAATAAGTTTTAATTCTATGTGCTCGCATATTCCCAGAGATGCTGCATTCCAAATTGTTAATTACTTGTCTGACTCTTTTTTCAATGTAGCCAGCCCTGCAGGAACAGCTGGCAAGATCAGCAACCTCCTGAGTCAGTAGTTTCAGATGTCAGGTGCTCATTTTGATTTTTAGCTGAAAAACTCTACTAGGCATCCCATAAATCACCTCCTCATGATCCTGGCACTGGACACGCTTACCAAACAGACTGTGTATTCCCAGAGAGCAAATTCCTGACGCGCAAGCTGCAGCTACGACCCTGCACGTAGAGCTGTAGTGTCTGCCTGCCCTTATGTCCGCTGGGCCCAGAGCCCTGTGAGATCCCAGCAACTTTCCTGGAAAAGAAGGAAAGTGCCAACTTCCCTTCCCATGCAGCGTAGCCTCAGGGTTGCAGAGGACCTTGGGCAATAGCTGCAGTCAGTCACAGCCACCCTGGTGTTGGTGACCACCTTGGTCTTCTCAAAAGGGACCACGAGTGGCTCCCAGCTCTTGTTATTTGGCCTCTGCAAATGAAGAGCATCCTGGTCGCGCGAGGAGGGATTGGTGAAAATGTCTGGTTGCAGGTGGATCTTGGGATCTGGGATCTTGTGGATCCCAGACTGTTTGCACAAAATAACAAACTTCTACAATAGAAAATAAGGGGGAAAGACACACGCAATAGGAAAACAGGACTCAGTTATATAACAGTAAACACTGAGATGGCAAAACTGAGAAGTGAAAAGAGATTATCTTCAGAAAAACATGAGAATATCACAGAATCACAGGATGGTTGAGGTTGGAAGGGACCTCCAGAGATCATCTAGTCCAACCCCCTGCTCCAGCAGGGACACCCAGAGCACGGGGCACAGGGCGGCATCCAGGCGGGTTTGGAGACCTCCAGAGAAGGAGACTCCACAGCCTCCCTGGGCAGCCTGTGCCAGGGCTCTGGCACCCGCACAGGGAAGTTCCTGTGGAACTTTTGGTCCTCCAGTCTGTGTCCGTGACACCTTTCCTTTTATTTGTCTAAAGCTATGAATAACTATTCCAGACTGGTTCATAATCAGTTAGGAGGGATGGATTCTGTATATATAACAATAAGAAGGTGCATACTTTGGGTTTTTCCTGGTGAAGTAGCATGTGAAAATGAATGATTTTGTTTACACTGTTTTGTTTTCTTCTAGAGTGAAGAATTGGTATTAAGCAAAGAAACCAAAGACAAACGCTTGGAGGATGGTTACTTCAGAATAGGTATGTCATGGGCAGCAGTAGCTTTCTCTTATACATATATATAGAAAAAAAAAAAGATATTTAGTTACTATTGCAACACTTGAGGCATTTTCGTTACAAACAAAGCAATCTTAAAAGTGAAATTTTTTTGACCCATTTTGGCCGAGTGCCCTTTTAGGCTCTACTTAATATTACTTTCAGTATTTCTTCTTTAAGACCGATATGCTAAACAAAGTTCTGTCGTGACTGTTAGTTGTGGTGTAGTCAGGACAGAGCCCCTTGCTCCCTGGAGAGGCCTCCCGAGTTGTAGGAGATCCCATCTGCTTCCTGAGGCTTCACAAATGCCTCAGTGAGAGCTGTTGTGCTTGCATGAAAATCCATGCCAGAACTGCGCAGGTTTTCAAAAGCAGGCATGGCCACAAGTGCAGAAAATTCAGAAGTCTCTGTTCTGGCACGTGCTGCTGCCGAGAGCTCTGCGTGCCCTGCCTGGCCCCATGGGGTTTGCTGCTGCAGAGCTGAATCCCATGTCAAGGGTCACTGCCTGTTCTTAGTGTTTTGCTTTAGAGATTGATACCAGGGATTGATACCAGGCAGGGAATGATACTAGGTTAATTCTGGGAGTTGTGGTACTGCAGATGTGCTTTTCTTCTCAGCTCAAATTGTGTATTTCAGTTTGCTGGAGTTAACTGAGGATTTATTTTTACAGGGAAATTTGAAAACGGTGTAGCTGAAGGAACAGTTGACCCAAGCCTAAACCCTATTTCATCATTCCGGCTGTCAGTAATACAAAATTCAGCAGTTTGGGCAATTTTGAATGAGGTAAGGTGCTATAACTCCTTAAAAACAAAACCAGTAAATGTGAGATTTCTCCAGTTTGTCACTGGTTTTGAAGCTATTACTGAAAAAAAAAAAAAAGGTGACCTTTCTCTCTTTTTAACTCTGTATTTCAGATTCATATTAAAAAGGTTACAAACTGAGCAGCCACATTTGCTTTGGAGGGCAAAGAACCCTTGAAAACTTTTCCTATGAAATCTGACATCCTTAACAAGTCACCCATTGGAATACAGAGCATGCACCTTATTCCCAATTTCGTTCATTTTCACTTGAACACTACCTCTTGTGAAATCTACTGTAGATGAGAAGATTGTACTTACCCCTTCTTGTCCGATCCATCGAGCAACTGATGCTTCACGGCGACAACCTTCATCTGAGGCCTAAGTTGTCCTTCACTTTGAGGTGACTTTGCCATCTTATGATTGCAGAATCCTGCTACTCCTAACCTGTACTATTTTGATAGCGTAGTAATATAGAGAAGTTGTACATATTGTTACATTCCTTGAAGAAGAAAATATAATTATTGTTAAATACGTTTTATGAAGGGGGTACTTTGGGAGTTCAATTTATTTTCTATAACAAGAACCCTCTTTTATAGATTGTCAGGGATATATATTAAAAAAAAAGTTAGGGATATTTAATTTATTAAAATAATTTGAAAGTACATATTTTTATGCAGTAAAATTTTAAATTGATATAGTTTTTTTTATGGATTATCTAGTTTAAGTTATCTTTCTACATTTTTCTTTGGAGATGCAAGCATAAATTAATACCATATTTCAAATATACTGCCGTGTTTAAAAGAACTAGATTGAGTTTCTAAATTAGGTAGTTTTGTACACAGAATCTGAATGATGTTCAGAGGCATTAACAGAGTTCTGAAGAACATTATTCTTTGGGGCTATGAAATTCCACTATGTACAGTTTGTAGCCACATGAAAACATATTGAAATGTCTTGGTATTTCATATTATGTACTAAATCTGTGGTGATTTTACATTTTATCCATTGCATTTGAGGAGAATTTTTCAATTCCAAACTCTTCTTTCTAAAACCTTTGTAGACATTTCCTAGCCTGGACAAATTCATTTTCTGTATTGAAAAACCATTCCCTAGCTTTGCATTGGAGTGAACAAGAGTTACCTTTTGTCCAGAAATATCAGTCACGAGATGCATGTGGCCCACAGAGCTCTCCTTTTAAAAGTTTCCGCGGCTGCCGCAGCGTTTCTTTGGGACACACGTTACTGTGGTTAGTTATGGCTTATTTTTACGGTATTCTGCTGCTTGAGGACAAGGAGGTTGCAGCCCAGCTCTTTTGCTGATCAGCGTAGTTCCTGCCACCGAGTCGGGCCTCGCAGAACGGCGCCCCGCTGGCGGCAGGGCGGGTATTCAGGTCATGTCTGCAGCACGAGGAATCCTTCTTCTAAAGCACTCGCTCTGTTTTCATGAGGAGGGCGCAGCCCAAGCAGGGGTGGCCGCGCTGGCCTTGCCAAAAGCCGTCGCTGCTGGGACACAGTCTCAGCTCATCCCGTCCCCACGTTGTTGGCAAGTGGGGCTGTAGCGAGGACAGCGCTCAGATTTAAGAGCTTAGCTACTTTTATAGAGCATGGCCGTTTTGTTTTAGCTGTGTTATCTGAGGGCAAAGGGAGGATGAGATTTGTGCACGGAGGCAAGGTCTTTCATTTAGATTAACTGCTATAAGCTGAAAAAGGAGATGAGCTCTCAGGAAGGGCTTGTTTACTTTTCCTTTGCGTTGTACCAGTTGGTGTGAATAAGATGTTGCCTAAAAAATTTGTGCTGCCCACGGAGTACCTTCCTGGATTTGGGCATGTGGATCGATGAGCTCAGAAATGCCGGTGACTGGAGCCTGCCGTGGTGCCACAGCCCAGTCTGCGAGGGGCAGTGCCAGTCAGTCACTTGGCTAGCAAAGGGCCGGGCAAGTCTTCCCACCGCGGTGCCCGTGAATGGAGGGGGCAGGTGAGAGAAACTACAGCTGTTTCCTACAGGTTGTGTGACAGAGGCAACATTAGGCGTTTCTAACTCTTTCTCAATGTAAGTACTCGTGCTGAGCCAGCCGCCCTTCTCCCCTCTCTCTGAAACAGGAACAGTTTATTGGCACCGCCTGTTAAGAGCGCTCTGTGCTAATTCTCAACGCGTCGCCCTTCCTAGGGTCTGATACTGGTTAAGACATAGCACTGATGATAAATCTGCGTGCATGGAAACCTTACCAAAGTGATGGCAATTCTCTGGCATTACCAGTGTGCTTATTTATCAGATACTGAGATGAAATTTATCAAAAACAAACATTAACTTATGCCTGATAAAGTGTATATATATCTATATGTTTCCTAAAGATTATTGCATTTTTAGTACATTGTACTATCAGAAGTTGGAAATCTGTCTGAAACAAATTATCTCATTTCTTTTTCCCCCTGTATTTTTATAATGTCACATAATTTTTAACTTGGCCTTTAAAGTCTCCGGTAGGGCAATAAAACTTACACTATTCACACAAAGGAAAGCGTTTCAAAACAAGCTGTATCACCAGCTCCTCCTCACGCTGAAACTTTAGAAAAGAGGAGACTTCCCTGAAATCAGATGCACTTCCCTATGCCTTCATTTTCTGGGCGCATTATTTTTAACTGTAGATCTTGGATGCCAAACAGAGCAACTTGATTAGAGCACTGGCTTTCCCGAGCAGGTCATGATTGCTGTGCACCAGGGCAAGATTAAGACTCTCGGGACAGAATTAATCTTGCTTTGCTCATTCGGTGGCTGGGGCTGCTGAACACTTTGTAAACAGTGTGAGCAGGGTACAAGCCCAAATCAACACTTTTCCTAGGAGCAGTAGCAGACCACAAACACTGCTCAGGCTTTGTGCTCCTGCAGGCATCTCGAACGTTTATTTACAGTAATAGCCAATACTCAAGTAGATATATTTATTCTTAACTGAAAGGTGGCTTAGAAAAATTACAAGTTACAAACATTTAACTAGTACACCAATAAAAGACTGGACTCTTCCATCATATCATTGCTTTCTGAGCACTTTCAAAGGCAACTTTAAATTGCATCTAAATCCAAAGTAATGCAATTTATAGTTTGCCCATGTGAAATATGATTCCTTGAATATGCTGGAGTGTGCTTAGTCTTTGGCAAGATGTGATGATTTTGCAACATTTTTGCTCATTTTTCTTTTCAAATATACTTTATTTCAGTTATCTTTGGGTTTTGTAGGAAGGATTTGCTCCAGATGAAGTATTGTAGCAATTTGTAGTTTGCTTCTAACGCAGAAAACATTACGCTTGAATGGGGAAGGGGGCGGATCTTTACAAACCCTTCCGCCTTGTAACAGATTAAACCCAAGTTTAAGTCTTGCATTTGCTCTTATTGGAAAGATGTATTCCAGAAAATCTAAAGCAAATAGTAGTAAGGGGGAAAAAATCATCTTTGCACTGACCAGCTTAGTGCTGAAAAGCTGTTAAGCAATTATTGTTTCCAGAACAGCACTGATTGCTGATGTAAACACCAGAAAAGCCACTGGGCACAATGAGTTCATCTTCACGAGCGGAGCTTTTTGCCCTCCCTGTTCCCTTACCGGCTTTTCTGGTTTCTACTGTAAATAGCGAGCCCCAGTTCCACCCAGCTGAACTGGGAGAGCAGCAAAGCCTTGTTCAAGGGGGACAAACTCGGACATCTCTCAATGGAAGGTATGCCAGCCCTGAGCCGCCCATTGATGTCAGGGGCCGGCCCCAGGGCGCTACCTACCGCGCATCTTTCTTGTTGAACTTGAGCAGCTGATCACGGTGCTAGGATTCCTGTTGGGAAAGCTGGACAGCTTGGGCTGTAGCTGCCTGCAGGCCAGCAGCTCAAGCTGTTATGCCAGCGGTGACCAGGCTCAAAGGTTCGAGGGGGAAGGGGGCGGAGAGGGAGCCTCCTTCTCTTCAAGCCTTAATGGTGGCTGATACACAGTACTGTAAGATGCACTGCCAGCATACGTGGTATTTTAAGCTAAATGTAGTTTTTCCTTAGCAATCAAACTCTAGTATCGAGATATTAAGTCTTGTAACGGGTTTACTGTTGCGTTGTTTTTGAAACTGAGCCCCAGTGCTCCCCTTTCAGCCTGAGCAGGATGCTTTAGAAGCTGCCAGCCTTTTTTTTTTTCAGAAGGTACCATTTGTGACGCCCAGTTTGCGCTCCTGCCTTGAAGACTTGACAGCTCTAGGCCTTGCAAGGGGGCCGGTGTAGCCAAACTTGATTAGTGCTTTCCCTCCATGCTCAGTAAGTAACAATACCCACTAGGCGCCTCCAGAGTGGGTTTAGAAATTTGCTGCTATCTTTGAAACCTGGTATGGGTCATGTCAATTGTGCCTTTCATCACTGTTTCTTCACGTGCCACACTTGTCCATGTATATTTGAAAGAAAGACATGAAAATAAATCTGTTCTTACATAAAAGGAAAAGGTAGTTCTGTATGTAGAGGCAAGTGTTGCTTTACTCTTGCGTTCACCCAGTCCTAAGGCCAGCTCGTCCTCTCTTAGTCTTATTAGGAAACTGCTTTCCAGTGTCACTTTAAAGAAATCAAACCAACTTGTCTTGTGAAGCTTACGCCAGTACGTGCAAGAGAGCTGCAGCAAGAATTGTGCTAAGTAGATTTGTCGCGGCTAAACTTAAGCTACAAACATGTACAAGTAATTTGGTTTTAGGAATGTACTGCAAAAGTATTCAAACAATTGCTAACATGTTTACTGTTGTAAATATTTTAATAAAAAAGGACACTTCAAGCTTTTTTTTTTTTACACAATTATCTACAATAAAGAGAAATTTACAACCATTTACAAAAAAAAAGTTCTTGACTGTTTTTCTTTTCTGTCAAGACAGCTAAGATTAAATCAAACTAAACCTTAGATACCTGAAGTCCTGTTTTCATTTCACTCTGTATTTATAAAAAGAGCAGAGCATCTTGGTGAAGTTCCAGCCCAGGGCTAAGGAGATCAAGTAGAGCACGATGAGAAGTGCGAAGGGATACAGAAGAACAGCCGTGTTCTTCAAGAAGGGCAGTGCTGAAAGAGAGGCGGCAATCCCGAAAGGAAACGTGAAATACTTCGCTGCCCTCTTCCTCGGAATGACACGTTCGCCCCCTCTGCCCTACGAGGGCAGGGTAATAACAAGTGTCACCCCTACTTACCGCTGTACCCTAGAAAGGTCACGTAGATGTAGTAGCCGATGGCGATGAGCCACAGCGTGTTCCCAACAAAGTACCCAATGACGGAATTGGATACGATGACATCTGAAAGAGGCAACGGCTCTCAGCAGCTTGGACAGGGCACAAGGGAAAGCAGAGCGCGTGTCAGCTCTTCTACTCACAGTTGATGAAGAAGAGCTGGATAAAGTGCAAGATGACCAGCAGCGGGTAGAAGGCGTTCAGGTGGACATCGAAGGCATAGCCCCACTCTACGTCGTAGTCTCGGTTCTGCTGCTTTACCAGGTACTTGTTAGAAATGAACCTGCAGGGCAGGACAGAGAGAAGGTGGTTGATGTAAGTGCCTGACTGACCTAACACTGGTTGAGGTAACGAGCTGTGCCATAGTCCAGCTCGGAGCTTGGACAAGGCAGGTGCTGCCCCACGAACAAACAGCATGCAGGAATCGCACAGACTAGACCCCTGATAAACTCCTTCATACTAGATATATATATATATATATACACACACACACTTTTTTTTTTTTTGCATAAAATATGCAGCTGAAAGAGTCCCAGAAAGTCCCAGCTTTACTGTGTGGTTTTTGTTTGTTTAGCGAAGTGGAAGAATGCTACAGTTTATTGATGCAGTTAACACAGTATGAAGCAGTTTTGACAGCTCTATACCAGGTGATTTCAGGAAAGTGCTTGCACATTACTTCACCTTATAGAGAAGTTTTATATCATTTCTATAGAAATGGCAGCTCTTTGAGGCAGAAAAGAAATGGCAAATTAACACTCTTCCAGCAAAACGATTCTCTGTGTTACAAGCAGGTGCTTTGCCTTGCATTTTAAAAATACAGAACAAACACCTCAAGACCTTATGTTTTCTTCAGTCAAAATTTTGCTGCCCTCAGAAAGTTTATCTCATCTAGAACTGGATCCAGAAGTCAATACACACACAGAAATCAACAGCTAGAAGCCCAAAACTTTGCCCGCGGCAGCACTGTCTGAAACACTGGTGACCTCCTGCCGTTCAGCAGGTCCTTTCTGACCTGGCAAGTGCCTGCAACACACAGGGGCTGGGCTATGAGTGCCCCTCACACTGTCTCCCCCCCTCTATAAGCCAAGCAAAAAAAGGGGGAAAAAAGCAACGGGGACAGAGAGGCCACGTGGAGGCGGCCGCCCGCCACGCTCCCGCACGGCTGCTGCTTCCTCTCCTTCAAGAGGCCACGAAAGAGAGATGAGAAGCGACAGGGCTGCTTCTGCCTCTGCCCTTGTTCCCTGGCTTCAGTGCATGTGACTGCAAAGTGAGAGCTGTCACCTCCGCGTGAGGAAGGAAGAAAATCAGCCCTCTCTACCACAGCACCCTGCAGATCACGAAAAATGACATCTAAGACGAGAGGTTGTTTTGCTGCTCCTATAGGGCTTGCAATTTCCTCCTTTCTGGCCTGCTCACGAAGGGCAGCGCGCGCCTCTGTGTACTACGGGTAGAACTGGCAGTGATTACCGCCATCAAAACAAGCTGGTGTGCCTGAAACAGTCAGAACCAGCAAGGACTGTAGTAGAAACAGAAGCATGGGCCAGTTTTATGTTGCCCCACTTAAACGTTATCATTATTAGCCTTGCTGGTCTTGCATTAGCCTTATGTTTAAGCTATTGAGCAAAATAAAAAGTGAAAGGTTTTTTTGATCATTGTGCTTGGAATTAATGCTGATCAACCAGCTGAGAAAGAGAGAGAGAAAAAAAAAAAAAAAAAAAAAAAATACAAAAAAAAACAAGATTTATATATTTAAAAAAAAAAAACCAAATTGCAAACAGGAATGTTAATACCTGACAGCAACGCTACACTGAGTTTCAGACATTACTACTCACCACATCAACGTTGCTACCAGAAGGCCAACACCTACGCAGTCTATAAACACCACCCAAAGCAGTAGCTTTATTGTTTCAAAAAACCCCATGTCCAGCACAAATCCAAATCCCACGGTGGACACTGAAGAGAGAAAAGCAAAAAAGGAGATTACTAAAACTACCTAAAAAAGAAAGAGTGACCTTAAATTGGGGTGAGTTTAAGTGTTGTTAAGACTGGTGGAGGGAATATTTGACTGATGAGAATCACAGAGCATTCAAGGTTGGAAGGGACCTCTAGAGATCATCTAGCCCAACCTTCCCGCTCAAGGAGGTACACTCAGAGCACGGGGCACAGGGCGGCATCCAGGC